>JAUYWV010156922.1:0-27035 GCA_032274565.1 Nematoplana nigrocapitula
TTGGCGAGTGGGGGGGAGTTGGGAGTTTTGGTTTTCGTTGTGGGCGAGGAGGCAGGTTGTGAGGGTGGGTGTTGGGAATGCGTAGGACTTTTACACGAAGGCGGCATGCAGCAACTGAGGCGGTATCTGAGAGAGAGAGAGGGGGGGGGATTTGCGCTTCGTGGAGGAGAATGTCCGTGGGGGTACCGGTACAGCAACCATTGAAGGCCCTGGCCCCACGCGAAGGAGGTCAGAAGGAGAGGCACCGTTGGCCCAGGTAGTGGCGCCATAGTTCGCCACGGAGGCAAAGTATGCGATGAAGACGGATCTAATGGTGTTGGCTGCAGCTCCCCAGGATTTTGAGGCGATGGCTTTTAATGGCGGAGAGGCGGCGCGACATTTTGGTCTTGGTGAACTGAAGTCTTCGTGGGGACCGAAGTGAAGCTATCCATCAAAGAGAATGCCGAGGAAACGAGGATATGGGTCAAAGGGAAGTGGGGTGGAACTGTTAGGGGAGGGGAGGATGGAGGGCTGAAAGTGGGCTTCGTGAGTGTCCGCGGTAAAGAATGAGGTGTATCGCGAATGGAGGCCACCATTTGGAGGGTCAACCAACATCGATCTAGTGTACAGTAGGTTCCCTGGAACGCTGACCTGATTGGCAGCGAAACATCAGATCGGCTCGCCAACGCCGCCGCCCCACTACCCACAGGACAGCTAGAAATGGAACTGGGAACCTCAAAAGTAGTTCTTCACCAGAAAGTGATAGAGTTGGTTCAGGCATGTGCGACAAAACACCCCCAACTTGAAGCCGACACCTGAATTGGACTCGTTGGGCAGGAAAGGACAAAGACTCCTTGCCCAACTCCGAACAGGCAGATGCCCGCGTACGTTTCGGATTCGCAGAACTACGAGCTCAGACTGCCCAGAGTGCGGACAAGATGATACTGTGGAGCATCTCTTAGCACAGTGTCCAAGCTATGAAGAACCCCGGTTCTGAAAGGCCATTTGCGGCGCTCGAAGATATCCTCGCCCAACCTGCACCCAGGATTTTGACCTACCTAAGGCGGTTGGGGAGGGAGGAGCCCCTGGTTGAACCTCTCCCACTGGCCCGGCCCTATGGCCGTTCGGCGTGGTGTGCAAAAAGAAGAAGAAGGGTATTATTTTGAAACCCAAATGAAAACAAGCTGTATCACTTACTTGAAAAAGAGTTAATATTTTGTTGTTTAAATAACAAGTATCTTGACCTTTTGTTAACTTGTAAAGCGTGGGAGGTTTTTCTCCCGAACCCTGTACAATGTCCAGATATTTATTGTGAAATTTCAAATGTACCCTACATGTTTTGTCTATACATCCATATTTCAGCAATCCATCCTGTTGGAAACCGTTCGTGATTACACACCATGTCGCGAGTATAAATCGCTAGTGGAACATCACTGCCAAAATCGATCGGAAACGCACATCGATCGATACACTTTCGAGCACTTTCACGAAACGTCCTCCTCTGGTGGTGTCGGGTCTTCCAAGGAAAGGTAATGTTATATACTGTATATGTATTCTATTGCTGCTTGTCGTTTTGGTCAAGTGAACCGTTTTCTGTGAGATATTATAACTCAGGTATGTTGCCAACAAATATTTAGATGCGTCCTGGTATTTCTATGAAAGACTCAGTCTGTATGTATGTAACCGTTTGTATCGAAGTCGATTTTAATTGGTCAATCAATAAAGCTTGAGGAAAGACAATTGGATAGATAGATTACTACTTACTGTATATCAGTTTTGGCTGGCGTCGATAGTTTTTCAAAAGTGCTGCGAAGCAACATATAAATACGTGGATACAAAGCTCCAAAGATGCTACAGATATAGGCAGCCATTTTCTTTACTTAAAGCTGGCCATTTTGAAGATGGATTCCCAAAAAGGATTGCGAACATTGCTGTCGGTAATTTTGAGTTTATGTTGGTTTATCGTTTCAATCACATACATTCATGTATCGAGTGATATTCAAACAAAACCCTGCGTAACATTTAAACAACCGATTTATTCACTACAGTTTTCACGTCGGAATAAATACAGGCGGAGACGAGGACGCATCATTGGACTTGCTGGTTCTTGTTCTTATGAATTTTCAATCAGCTAAGCAAATTGAATATTATGCTAAAAGAATGGGATAAGAACAGTCTGTTTTACTACATTTGCAATGAGATTTGTAAGCTAAATAAAAACACGAATAACAAATATAAATGTTGGTTCGGAATAATTTCGTCGGGGTTTTACTGTAATTATTATGCTTTAGAAGTCAACCGCCCTGTTATGCAAAGCTAGAAAATCGCGAATAGGTACGAAGGATGGGTTGAGTCTTACTGGCAAGTTTATGCATTAGTCAGTTTCGTCGGAAGCACGACTGATCGCAGTGGTACGCAAGGAGGATTCAAGCGCTAACTGCAACTGCGCTTCGTTCTACACCTCGTCAGTTCGCTCTGCCATATATAAATTAATTGTTGCTTCTCCAAGTGTCATTTTCTATCCGCCGACAAAACTGAGCAACACTCTCCCGAGAGAATTTCCTTTCATTCCTTCACCAAGAAATCTGTGCGACTCTGGCATGTATAGGACTGTGTTTGGTTTACAGAGTTTCGTTTTAAAAACGTCCTGTTTCTATTTTTGAAACTCAAAACTGGTGCTTTTGCCTCCTACTGTATTTTTGTAGAAGATATAATCCCGTATAAATTTAGAAATAATTTATAGTATATTCATGGAACAGAGAAAAACTCCAGTTGACCTTCTACGAACCCAATATATCATCTTAGTGAAATGTTTTGGTTATATTTTAGTTTTTACTTAAACTTAAACTAACTGTAACACTTTTGCCATCGCAGAAAGTAGGTTAATATTTCTGTTCCACTTTTGTACAGTAACCGAGCATACAGTTTGCATCGTAGAAGGTTATGCCATTTTACTTACGAAATACAAGCCATTAATCAATCGGGCTTAGTGCGGGAACCACGTCTTTCTGGATTATACTCTTTAGGAAACTCCAGCGGTGGTGGTGTTGGGGACGCCATATCGGGGTGAAACACTAGTAAAACTGGCATCCTGACTCGAGGGAAGGGTAGTGTAGAAGGTTATGACTAAGAATCTCGGCGACTTTGACGCAGTGCTATATGTATAACAATGCAATGAGTGAAAACGAATTACCATATTTATTGGAGTTGTGTTAAAGAGTTGTGAAAAAGAACTCTGACTGGTTTTGGAAGTGAGGATGTTATTGCCACCGGTAACCATGGACTAAGCGTGGTGTTGATCATTAGTAGTGAATATTTTAATGGTAGAGACTCCTGTTTGTCAAACTACATTTTTTTGACTTTCAACGTTTGAACGCGACTAGTAATTGTGAAACGTTTATTAGTTTCATAATACTCTTGTCTGTGCGTCTCGTCTTGTCTTCACTCCATGCTGGTTGCCTTGGGGCCCACCGGCGGGCGATAGACCGAGTTTTGTGGTCCGTTCTTCTTCTTATTATATTCCCGGTCGGGGGTTGGGCAAAGAAAAAAGAAATGAGTAGGGTCTTCGGGGACCTCTATACAGAAAAGGCATTTCCCAATCTGTAAGATGTAAGGGTTTAGCAGGGGGGAGTGGTTAGTTCGCAACTGCGTCAGCGCAATGGCGTCGGCGCGGGTCAGGTAGGAAGAGGATGGGAGAGAGGCGGGAAGGCAGGAGCGGTGGGAGGCACAGTGGGGTCCTCTAAGTAGGCGCGGGAGGGTGTTTCTAGAGCAGCTTGAGAGATCGCTGTTCACGCAGACTGGAGGTCAATATCCGCGGTTTGATAGACGGAGGCTCCGGCAGAGAGCGGCCAAGTCGGCGGCCTCGTTTCCGGCAATCGAACAGTGGCTGGGGACCCACTGGAGGTCAAATTCCTGCTTATGGGGATCCTCTGGCAGATGGAGTTCGACTGTCTGGCGGCTCCCATAGCAAGCCACCGGAGAAGGGACTGAGAATCCGAGAGGAGGCGGATCCTGGACAGGTTAGGGAGGTCTGCTAACCCGCAGGCGCTTTCAAGCCCCCTAAGACAGGCTATATCCTCAGAATGGAAGGAGGAGGTTACGCCGCCAGCAGGGATACCGATGGTAGAGCGGCGGATCCCCTAGATGAAGGTGACGATCCCGGCTCCTCCCTGCCTGACTCCACCAGTGGCCGAACCGTCAGTCCATATCTGGATGTCGATCGGTGGAGGGGCGTCTAAAGTCTCAAACGCCGCGAGCCTTCTCAGCTCCGGCGGGTCCTCTTTGCTTGTCAGGGAGAGGAGGGTGGGGTGGATCCTGACTCGTGTGAAGTCAATCCAAGGGGGGGGGACGAGTCCTTCTGCCTGGAGTCGTGGAAGATGCCTGCTGCAGAGGTAAGGAGGAAGGCAGAGTCACGCCAGTTCCGCCTAAGTTCCCCCGGTTTACCCGAGGCCTTTAGACGGGTGGGGACATTTCGGGAGGCGACTTTCTGGATAGGCGTCTTTTGGATGTGTCTTGTGGTCCGTTCTCGATGTCGGGGTCGTCCGCCGGGGTCTCGGTCCGTTCGTCCATCCGTCCTTCTATCTGTATCTGTCTTTGTGCACATCCTGTTTTGAACATGCTTTTTTGTTTTTGTGTTACTTATGGCAGCCCTCATTTTTACGGGGGAAATGACAAACCTGTATTAACGCTTATTGTGTGTAAGCCTTTAATCTGATTGTCTGACGTTATCAGACTTTATGCGGCGTTTATGTGACAGAAGCGGCGGCATCAGGCTTGATCAACGTTGGAGGGGGTCAAATACTAAAAGAATATCGTACCTTTGTAATAGCAGTCCTTTTGTCTCAACTGCGACCCGTCGTTGTGTGTAAATTGAAAATATCAGAGAGGAACACAATGATAGCATAAATCTGGGAAGACCACATCATATACAGTATATGATACGTTTTAATTCAAGTACACTTTCTTTCAGAATTTCAATCCATCTGGCGAGTACTATACACAAGAACCCGACACGAAATTTCATTGCTTTCTAATTGTACTAAAACAATTTCTGGCAAAGAGTTTAGTTGTGAGAGAACATCACCTACAACCAAACTGAGACGGTGATTGTAACAGTGCATGTTGTATAAGAGTCAAGATTTCGAATCTTTTTTCCAGGTGTCCGCACTGCGCTATATTTCGAAGTGTTGTAAAGAGGAATTGCTTCACAGATAGTAGCGATTTCTGGTTCATGAGATTATTTTAACATTTCACCCACTGTACCTGATTCTTGTGTGTGTTGTCTTATTGCTACGATCCGTCTGTTGTTGGTGTCTGGTTTAATTTCAGATTAGAATTGGCCTCGTGTGAACCAGTTATATTGACTTCCTCTTCTTCTTCTTCTTCTTGGTGTTTGTTTTTCTTACCGTACTTCGCTGTGTATCGCTAGAAAATCTGTCTGAACTTATGCCAATTAGTTCGCAGTTATCGGACAATGTTATTCTTATCAGAAATCGTGAGATATCCTATGTGTACAGAAGCTTTTCGTCTGAGAATATTAGCGATAGGCCTTCACAGTGTGACATGATCTAAGGGTTATCGTGTTGCCATTGTAAAGGTAAGAGAGTCATTAGACTGGACAATTCGAATATTATGATGTATTAATAATTCACTTAATTTGCTTTATGACTATTCAATAAAGAATTTCCGCTATGTTTTCATCCTCGACATAACTTTAGTTGACATTAGTACATTTTAAATTACGACTGTTTTTTAATCGATACTCAAAGTTTTTGCAGTCTTTGGGAATTCTTATTTTCGCGAGCCATAGCAAAATTATAACCTGCTCAAGTATGCTTGTCTATTTATTTAGTATGTTTCGAAGCAGTTTTGACAAAGCGAAAACTGTTAGGTAGGTTGCTCTTAATGATTCACGCGTGATTATTTAGCCGGTGTATTATAGATGGTATATTAAATGTTATAGTTGTGATTGTTTTACAGTTTCACAGCAACTTATATATTTTAACGACAGTTATGTTATAATTGTTTTTTATAATATAGAAGTAAACATGAAACATGCAATATGATGAAATCAAAAATTCACTCTTTATAAAGACGTTTCTTAAAGCTTTTGTTTCACCAGAGTTTCTTGCAACTCCGGAGAATGAACACATACAGAAAGAAATCGTCCAGAACATTAAAACAGAATTCCTCATTTTTAAAAACAAAGTTGAAGCCAGGATTAAACCTGTGTGAGATTTGTGTGGTCTGAAAAACATTTATACTGAGCGTGCCATTTATTTGGTGATAGTACATATACAGTTACAAAAAACAATGTAATGTGAAACTATCTTATCCTTTTCAACACTAAATAGAGGAATGAAATCTAAGAAACTTATGGTAAACCTATATATGTTACTATGGTTCATAGTTTACTTTGAAGATTTTGAAAATTTAATTATTTATTGTGTCAGACTGTTTTTGTCAGTTTCTGGAGGTTGTTCTATATTCACCATCTTTTTACTTTTTTATAATAAACTCACCTGTACACGATGTGCAAATGAAGGATTCTGTCCGAATCGACTGATTATATACTTTTTTGATTTCGTGCTTGTTAACTTCTTTAGTAAGTATTATTATTGGACCCTTGATGGACCTTCCGAATATATTATAGTTGGTTGATTTATGTGCTCTATACGCTTTATACATTTTACATGCTACTTTTGACAAACTGATTACAGAAGTAATTTCTGCGGGTTTCTATTGGACACGGAGAACGTTGAAATACGCAATAGTGCGGCATATCTATAGAAAGCGATTGCCGCAATAAAGCATCCTTAATGAGAAAATACCACTAAAATGCTTTGTAGTCAAAAGTAGCGCTGTTGCGCCTCCTATGTGTCAGCAATCCATACCTGGTTTTCAACTGCAAGCAGAACAGTCAATATTTTCTCGAAAGGTTCACAAAAAGAGGGCTATAGATGTAGGCGCGTTGTTGTGTCTTTCAACGTTTTTATGGCTTGCTGCGTTACCACCTAATAGCTATTGGCCCTTCCGTTGTGCGTTTCGGCTAGGTGCCTTGGTATTACCATTCATGCAAATTGCGCCGCATTTTTTTTGCGATCCTTTCGAAAAAATATAGTCTGATCTGCTTTCCAGTTGAAAACCAAGTATGGATTGCTGACACATAAGGAGGTGCAACAGCGCAGTCTATAATCCTCCTGCCTGCTAAGCATTTCAGAGGTATTTTCTCGATGAGGATTTTCCATTGGAGCATTTACTTGCTATTATGCGACATTGATTTGTCTATAATTACTTTTAGTGTTTTATACTGCTTGTAACACCATTTTAAACATCATTCTGCTTTTGTTTAATTTGGTTTACTAACTTGTAAATCTTAATAAAATTAAACCAAATATTAATCTTTAACACATTAATGGTGTATTTGAAGAAGTGCAACAACCGGAAAATAAACACTGAGATATTCTCTGGACGAGTGTTTTAGAAATTTTAACTGATTTTAATTTATTAACAATAGTCTGTAATTATTTTTATTTATATGAATGAACTTCTTTATGTCGAGTTGTCTGAGAAACCTTGATTTGACTATTATTGTGTGTTTCTCATTTTATTCCTTTATACTACTTTTTGTATTCCAACAGAACAATAAACCAATAGCTCGCTATATTTGTATTATTAACGAAATACATCGGTAAATGGACATGGTTTCGATTTCTTCTCGCAGTAATTTGTAGCAGAATGTATAACTAATCATTGCGTATTCATTTTTAAAAATTATACTTGCTATTATTTTGATGAACACCAAGTAGCTATTATGTTCAATATTTTATTGAAATATTTCTCATTATGGTACATTTCGTAACGATGGTAACAACCTAGAAGATTTAAATTCGAAGAGAAAAACAGCGGTTTTCTGACTCAAAATCCTTTTTTGTCGACATGTTCTATGATTTATGTAAAAAAAATCGAAATAATATTTAAACCTAAATGTGGCTATGTTGTACGCAGTGTGAAACAACAAAATAAATACAATTTATTGTTAAGGAAGTTTCTGTAGAATGTACAGTAAGTTGTTAAGTTTAGCTATTATTTATCAAAGCCTAACTAAGATTATACTCGTTTTTATTTGACTGGATTTTTCACTGATAATTCGTAGTTTGTTTGTTGTTATTTACATTGAATTTGTATATACTGTATGTTGTCTCCTAACGCAATGTCAATTTAAATTGGAATTATTGGATCAGATAAGGTGAAATTTGACAAACAACAGCATGCTGCTATTTCATATACGTATGCTGATCTATTTTTTGTTTGATAAAGCACAAAAGTTACAATTGAGTATGTTGGACAACTAGAATCATGATGAACTTTTATAAGCCTATCTGTCATGTGATATATAGCTCCTCCTGAATATGTCGTCTGACATGCCAGAGATATCCTGTGCTGATATGTTAAGTGTGTGGATATGATAGGCTGATGCCCTTAGATCTTTTGGACAGGGCTATGAACATAAAGGTCAAGAGCGATCGTATATATTACCAATGCCCACAAATATCCACTATAATGCTTTACGTTAGCACAGCGATTGGCCAAATTGCAACGGTTAATATGAAATAAAACATCCAAAAGATTAGCAAATATTCGTATCAGGCCTACGAGTTGTACATCAGGTTTTTCCAGGTTTGGCAGTCTTCTTCTGTCATGTATGTAGCTTCCGTTAGCGTCGAGTTTGTCCAATTTTTGACGTCATCCGTCCATTGACTTCTTGGCTTCCCTCTTCTCCTTGTTACTGGTAGAGCGACGAAAGTGTTGTCTCTGACCACGTGTTCTCCTGTTCTATTGACTTCCGTGCTTTTACCATCGCGAGTAGTTTGCATTGTGTGTGTAGCGTACTCCTAGTATAGATTCGTTGGTCCCTCGCTCCCACCAGGAGACTCGTAACTTCCTTCTGTAAATACACATTCATGTAGCTTCTATTCTACTTTGGTCCATTTTCTTCAACGTCCACGCTTCAACTCCATAGGTGATTACCGTTCAGATAAGATCATGTACAAACCTTACTTTATATTTATTCCGTATGAAAAATGTTTAAGTAATTACAGTGTCGGACAAAAGTTTATGAATCGCATTAAAAATCATTAATGTATATCAAAATTCCATGAATCATCGCTTTACGGTAAACTATTTATGATGTAGCTGTGTTTCCATTGGTATATGTATATTGGTTTAATACTTTTTAGTTCATTCTATAGCAGTACTCTCATATCACGTATTATTGCACCTTTCTTTCAAAAGATATTCCTTCAATAGGACGAAAGAAGCAGTTAAGTAACTATCAGTGCCAAAGCATTATTGAGTTAGATAAATGTGGGCAGACTGGCAAGCATATTGCTTCTCATTTAAAAATTGCCGGAAGTTCAGTATCGAATATCCTGAAGCTGCAGAGGGAGACTGGCTCAGGTCGTGGAGAGGTCAGGGAGACCTGCAAAGGTGGCAGAGCGTACAACGAGAAAAATACGACGAACCCTATCATTTTACTACGTTGGCACAACTTCAACGAGATGTGTCACCTTTGCAAAATGTCTGCCAAAGGACAATACGACGGAAATGCTTTGCAGTGGGATACAAATCCTTACGGAATCCACTGATGAGACGGGCGCACCTTAAAAACGTCTGGACTTCTGCAGGGAAAGACGAAATTGGACAGTCGGTGATTGGAAAAGAATAATGTTGAGTGACGAATCGAATTTCTACCGTTTCCAGAATATGCAATCACATGTTCGCAGGCCCTAGGATCAAGTCCACACAACCCTAAGTATTGCAGACCGACTGTCAAACACCCACCCTGCATAACGGTATGGGGATGCATGTCTTTTGCTGGCAGAGGTGGGCTATGTTTTCTGCCATATAATCTTAGAATGAATGCTGCCAAATACGTGGAGGTTCTTCAAAACCATCTGGTACCTTTATGGAGATCCATCGTACAGACATGTTTATGCAGGACGGCGCTCCATGCCATACTGCTCGTGTTGTGTTGACATGGCTTCAACAGAACTATATTGGTGTGTTATCCTGGCCACCTAATTCACCGGACATTTATCCTATTGAGAATGCCTGGTCATTGATGAAGGCCAAAATCAGTGCCCTGCGCCTCACAAATATTACAGAACTCAAAATAGAATTGACAAGAGTGTGGGTCACCGAATTTACCAAAAAACCTGCGAACGGCTCGTATCTTCAATGCCAAAACGTGTGACAGCAGTGCTAAGGAACAAAGGCTACCCTTGCAAATACTGACATTTTTCTGATGTCATCCATGATGTACAGTATGCCTGTTTGTTTTAATTGTACATTTGCATAACTTGTACATCATACTGCTCATTTCTATTTGGAATAGATAGCTTTTTGGATAATTCACGAAATTTTGATATATTTTAATGATTTTTAATGCGATTCATAAACTTTTGTCCAACACTGTATAAGAACTGGGTATGGATTCAAAATCATACAAACAAAGGGTTGAAATACCTAGAAATGTCTAGGACAACCAAATTCAATAAAGAAACAACACTGTTCTTGGCTTGGCGTCTTGGCGTTGACAGGAAGTGTTATAAACTTCCTACAAAGTTGAGTCAGTTCGTTTGACAGGATCGTCCTTATAGAGAGTCGCCCTGATTGAAAGATGGTATTTCTAATGAGGTTTGTTTTGCGGTTGTTCGTTTAACTATACGTTTTTTAATCTTTCTTGTAAATATTATTTGTACCTTAAAATTTTCTGTTTCGATAATGGTCATTGTTCGCCAAAACGTTCGAAATAAATATTTTAACTTAAAATCTTTCTAATTTTTTAAACGTTAATTTATTATTCTACGGTATTTTGATAATTATGTATTTTATCCATACAGACTTGATTACGAAAAACACACCACTTTTAACCTAAGTTAATTTTTGTTGATCTTTTTTATATACAGAAGTTATATTTTTTCGTTATTTGACAGATTGGATATTCCCTCAACTGGACGTTTCGGTCGAAGCAAAGATTTAGACTCCTCTTCACCATTGGAATGCAACGGTAAGTTTATTTACAACAGTTTATATGCGCAACCTTACTACAACATTAAAACTTTGTGATGTTTGAATATCACGTTTTCTTCTTCTTGGACAGTATTAAAAACAGTATGGAAAATCTCCTTTAAAATATTTTGAAATTTCCAATTGCCACATCATAGAAGTATCGAAAGTGTTTGGAAAATGTACAGGACGGAGTGTGTGATAGAATAGTTTTAGGCAGAACAGGTCTCGCAGTTTTAACTGTTCGTTCATGTGTGATTTAGAAAAACACAATATCTTGCGCTCTTGACCTTTGATATAGGTTATTGCTTTCAATAAATATTTATGCCTGAGGTCTTACAGTCGTTGACATTCTTTAGTCAATTTTCTGGCGCTACAAAATCTTCAGCTGTGATCGTTTGGATTCTTTGGTATTCTTTTTATTAACTGATTTAACATTTTAGGAAACAAATCTACTTCTTTGAGGAGATTTATTGTTTTCGATGTGTTCCTATATGTAACAATCCGCAAAGTTACAACAGTACTTTTATCTGTTGCTGAACCGTTATTCTAAAACAAAGTAGAGTCTCACAGTTGTTTTTAAAAAGAATGATGTTCCTTCATACAGAAAAATGCTTTGTTGGTTGGTTCCAATGTTCTAGTGTACTGCATTCACAGTGTTTCAGATGAATTAAAATTAATTACTTTGTGCAATTTTTTTTGTTGGTAAATAGCTTAATTGTTTTTACTTTTGCTGCGAAAGCTCAGTTCCATACAATTTGTGCAATATATTTTTAGGAATGTTTGTTGTCATACGTTGAGCCAGGACTCTGATTTGAGCTGATAGTGCAAACACGAAATAAGTGGAACAAAATTCTTTGAGCTCGGTACAATTCCTAGTCTCACTTCTGAGTTGTTTGTTATCGAGAGAGGTGTCTTGATCAGATATTGATAGCCAGAGACCGGAGTCCTAATCTTATTCAATCCATCATGCACAGAGTAGCTGAAACTAATGGAAATGTTCAGCGTCCCTAGTAGTACAATCAATCTTTGCCACTATCGAACAGTCGAGGTTTTTTCGGATCAATAAGAACTTCGTTAAATTTCCCTATCAGCCTGGCGGAGAGATAACTTCCTTCAGCTGCATTCTATTACTGGCCGTATGGAGCAATTCAAACAAGAGTTACCAGAATGTGTAAACACAAAAGTGGTGACACTTAAGTTCCGTTTGGCTCATCCATTTGGCTAGATAGCAGCAGGCTACATTAACCTTAAATCCCAACCTCCTTCCTAATCTTCTGTGTGTTCTGTTTTGTTTCCTGTCCTGCTTCTGCCACCCTCCCCCCCTTTATATATTCATTCCTCTCAGAAAACAGCTGCTCCCCTTTGGCGTATGGAATGTCAGTCAGATGTGGACAACTGTTTCACTGGGGATGATAGTAGGTCGGTCGATTTGAGATCAGTTGCTTTATCAGACTCGCTGGCAAGCAGATGACATGGATTTGGGTTACAACACTACCATATACGCGTGTGCGCATCTGTACTGCGTCTGATTGCGTTAAATGACGTCATAGAATTGGCGCAATTTACTGGGTTTGTATCTTTTATTTATGGGATATAGGATGCATTTCAAAGGGTGTACTTTTCTGTTATTACCTTTGGTATTAGATTAAATACCAGACTGTCAGAATAAATTCGGAGTTTGATCACAGCTAATCTATATTTTTAGTAATGCAATAACTGTCTTTTTAAGAAACTAGCATACGTATACATATAGTAATCATATTAATTACTTTTTCTCTCGTCTTTCCCAGTAGTCCAGTCCTTCAAGTTATTCATCCAGACTGTTCTCCGTCTTCCTCTTACTCTTTTCCATCAACATTCCCTTCATTAATTTTTCTTGTCACATTTCCCCTTCGTTTGTCGAAAGAACTTAAATTTTCTCGGTTTTATGATATCCATAAAGGAAACCAGTTGTCTCCTGCACATATTTCGTCAATTTTTCACATATTCATCGAAGCCTAAATCATATAGTTATCGCAACAGCCTTGTAATGTCCTAACATCCGTCCTCTTCCTCTTGACCTCCGAGATATAGTCGCAGAGGTTTACTGATCGAAAGTTTCACCTCCCTTTTTGGCCATAATTAAGTTTTACATTAGTTATTAATTGATTATTATTATTCCCAAGATTTAATAACAGTTTGGTACATGTAGTGTCTTTTCACCGTCACTGCTATGGTGAACTCAAAAAGAGATATTTACGAGGGCTGGAAACGGTATAGAAATAGCTTTTTTTTGCTCATATCTATAAACTATTGAAAGAATTATGTCTGTATAAAAAGCAAATGTCTATGTCATCTAGTGTGTTTTCAGCATTAGAAGTTTAAATTGAAAGGAAGATGATTAATTTACATTGCATAAAGAATTTAGACAGGATTGAATTGACAAACAAACACTTTTGAGCAATGATGATTTACGATTTAAAAAGTGTACTTACCACCCTGAAAAGTTTGCAATGGGTGCAAGTTTCTTTTCCTGATGTGTCCTTCAGGATCACCCCGTTTACAAATGATTCTCCGAATATTGTCTTGATCATTCAGCTCTTTAAGATGAAGAACGCCCAGGAAGTCTTCAAATTATTTTTTTAATTCAAATTCTGAAAGAACTCTACGATATAAACATTTGTAATGTTATATTCCAGTGCTTAATAGATATGATCAAAAAACTACATATTTCTATTTCGTTTCCTAACTAGACCACAAACTTACTGCCGGCCTATGTATTTGTTAAACGCCCAACTGCAAAATGACAGACTTTTTAGTTTAGTATAGTACTATGATAAAATGCCATTTTGACCGCACTTCATAGAGCAATGTGAAGAGTTTAAATTTGGTGTTTAAAATGTAACAGGAATATAGTCTACTGTATAGAAATAGAGCATTACAGTAACTTCAGTGTACGGCTAGATGCAATGAAAGCAGTGCGGTCGTTCTGTAATTTTTGGTTGTTTGTTTCAATCCAATTTCGACGCACCATGTGCAGAGCGCAGTCGGAGCCAGGGCATGCTACACTCGGACTCGGATGAGGACACCGACATCAGCGGGCTGGGGGAGAGCCGACGGGAGAACTGCGAGATGAAAGAGTCCTCCTCCTCCAGTCTCAAAGGAAGCGGAATGCTCAACACTTTCATTGAGTTCAGCTCGAATCTCTTCCGGCCAATGTCGGTGAAATCCAAGCGATCGGGCGGAGATCTCAGTTTTTCCCCCGAACTGCTCAACTCTGAGAAGGATTTGGATGCGGCACGTGTTGTCATCGTGCGGTGCATTCAGGGAATTGAAACCCATGGTTCTGGTATTAGAACTCACGTGAGTTGGCCGCTATTTGGATGTTTTTAGATGCGTCCTCGCTTTTCTATAAAAAGGCCTGTCTGTATGTATGCATGTCCGTCACGCTTATTTTCAAAATATATTTAGTTTGACGTTTGAAATTGGTTTAGTTGTGTCAGAGTGACCTGGCATAATGGATAATGAGTCTGCCTCTTAAACAGCAGATTGTGGGGGCGGGGCCGCCCGTGAGGTAATTCTTTTTTGTGATTTGGACACAAACTTTTTATTTTAAACGATACTATAATTTCTAAAAACGTTTGCGGGATTTTTTCCATTTTAGATAATTAGTATACTGTATACGTTGTCGTTTATTAGGTGTTTACGTTTTAAGATGTAATTTCAGATATTGTTTCCATTTTTACATAAAATTATACTCACTACTCATAGTAATAGAGACTGTAGCAATGCTTACAAATTTGAAACTTTTTGTGAACATAATTCAAGCAAGCAGGCAGGTCTTTCCGGGGGGGGGGGGGGGAACCAAAGGAGGGCAAAACCCCCCCCCCCCCCCCCCCCCCCCCCCCGCAAAGGAGGGCAAGAGCACGCATCATTAGACATACCGATCCTTGTTATTCAGACCTGCGAGTTAACTGTAATTATGGCAACCATATTGAAATATTTGTGTTTATCTGCACCTGGTTATTTCTCCTTTATTACAAGCATCGCCTTATATCCCGCTCTTTAACGTAGATCTAGATTTACTACTGAAAAAAATAATAACTATAAACTATCCTTAGTTTTTGTTTCATATATCATCAGGAAATATATTTTCTAGTAGCCAAAATAGGTGAAGTTTGGAGATAAAAAGTTTTGATAAATAGTTTTCATCATCAGGCAAATTACAAAGAGTAACTAACAATTATTACCAACTAAAAAACCAAATAAAAACGTTAAAGAAAACAAGGTACCGTTGTTTGCAAGAGTTTAATTTAGAGAAGGACTCTCATTTTTATATGCACCGACACAGATGGGCTAAAATCTTTAGGAGCACTGTTAATTGTGGTGAACCTGTTCTCCACATGGCTCGGCATGATTGACAGCCATCTAGTTAGTTAAGTCCGGACCACTGATCGACCGTTGCGATGTTCTATAATCATCTGATATACGACCTTGGTCATCAGCGAGACTTCTCAGAGTTGGATCTTTCTTTGTTGCAAACACCATCCGAATGTTGTGACTAGCCGTGCGTACACTATTCTTCAGCTTGTTAGCCATCGTACGGAAGAGTAAAGAAATTAGACGGGGGACCTTATTCAAAGGAAGAGGACTAAAGCAGTTATTAAGAAAATGGATCAAATTTAGGTTTGAAAAAAGAATTTAGCCATTTTAAAGTGAAAATAGGTTCATTCTGCTGGATTATTTTAGTATTCAGTTGTAATATTAAAATTTGGAGAAGATGTGTCGAACGACTGCAAAAGATAAAATATTACTCTAAAACGCTGTGCAGGCTGGTAAAGAAAATGATGACCCATGACAAGTTGAACCAAGAGGACTACGTTGAATATTTTGGTTTTAAGCTGAACAATTAAAGACAACTGAGTGGAGAAATATGTATTTCCGCAAGAGAACTGAAAAAAACTATAAAAATGTTTTTGGAAGAGCTCCCTCAAAGCTTCTGGTAGTGTTTTTAGACTAAAATATGAAATGACAATTATTAATATTGGGCTAGAATGGATGACGTTTTGCTTGGATGACATGGAGATATTATAGATATTGGCAGGTATTAAAAAGATATTTGGATAATAAAATATACCGAAGGATTTTCTTGGATGAGCTGTGCTTAAAAAGCGGAGTAAAATGAATTCTAGGCTTTTAGACAAACGTTAAAATATAATTTTTATTACTTACAGTTGTTTACACTTTGAAATTCAATGTACATATCAATGGTTTTACATAGTTTTTCCATAATCTTATTTTTTAACAAATGTTGCTCTATCAGTTAAAAATAGATGTTGGTTTAACTTCCTTTAAATTCACTAGGGAATTGTGAATCAGGCACAAATAAGAAAGTCTAGAGTGATGCATTTATATTAAATTTATAGAGCTACTGTATACGTGCAATATATGTATTTGACTACTAATGTAGAACACACAGGATCGGTGGAAAGGCGCAAATCAGTGTGAAATAGTGTGAATGTCTCTAATCAAAGTTCGACTATATTGTATACTTATCAGTACTATCATGGCATATGAGACTTGCGTATTCATGTATATACAGTAGTATAGTTGTAAATCCTTGTAGTATCTTTCTGATCTACGGAATTGTGTCACGGTTATATCACCATTTCCTAAATGTGACAATCATTATTACCACTTTACACACGTGTAGATTGGTACTTTAGAAAGTAATATTGAACCTGTTTAGTTATAGCAATATGATTTAGGCGGTGTATTTATGAGCATACCAATAGATATAGTCTTTATTACTGGAGTTTTCTATCATGAACATAAATCTTGATTTCACTAACCGATTCACTAATATTTCTCTGAAAGACACACTTAATATTGCTGCTCTGACTTGGTGTACGAGTCTAATAACCACCCTGCTGACACTGTATCCCATTTCATTAAACTTTTTCAGTTGTCCAGCACAAATTAATTTTTAATGCCAAAAAATGTTTATAGACCGCTCTTGCTTGGAGGCACTTGATAACATTTTCCTTTTCAAAAATGAATCTAATTGGTTAAATAGTTTTATTTTTAGGTCTATTTGTATTATAGATATGTTGATGACACCTTTCTTGTTATTCTCTATTTATACTTTAAACAAATTATTTTTCTTTCTCATTTGGATTCTCAACACCCTAATATTAGTTTTACTCCTGAGCTTGAAAATATTACAGAGGAGGCATTGTAAATTAGAAACATGAGAAAAAGCTTAAATGTTTGACTTAACGAGAAAATCATGGAATTTAGAAATTCAGCAGAAAAAATTCGGGCGTTTTTTAACTTCAGGGAAATATCAAGGAATTTCATTGTGAGATAAAAGTTGTTTTCGTGTATAAATTTGTAAATATGGGTTGTTTTAATCAATATAGTATTTAATAAATTTGATGTGGTCCACACTGGTGTGACGTTAAAACTTGTGTGAATCAGAAAGATCTGAAGCAATTATGTGATGCCATTACAAACAAAGAAGCCTATTTTTCAGGGGCTTGTAATTATGAAATTTCGAAAAAGTTTTGCTATTTTATATTGTTATCTCATTATTTGTGATTCTTCAAATTATATATAGTTATCAGTGATTTACACATTGTAATATATGTACATATTCCCGGCAATAATTTACTACATTGCAAATATGATGTTTAAACTAAAGTTTGTTTTTCGGTTAAAAAATGTATGCCTACGTAACCGGATATGTAGAATAATATTAGTCTTCTCTCCTAGATATAAAATAAGCAATAATAGCGGCATTGTTTCCGAATATGTTTTTTTTTGGATGACAATAAGATAGCTTCTGTATCTAAGTTGTTGCGAACAGTGAAAAATAGACATTATACCACATGCTCATATTACTGGTTATTGGACCTTTTAATATCTGGAAAATTATAATTCTCGGGAAAAGATCACGAGAAAAGCGAGCGAATCCTGTGTTAAGCTAAACATGTCGCAGTATCAATTATGTTCTAATATCTAGTCGATAGTTTTTTCAAACGTAAGTTTCCTTATGTGAGATGAAAGAAACAAATAATTTACTTTGTAAGATAGATTGGAAAAATAATTGCGTTATGTAAGAATCTTCGACATATAAGTAAAGAAAACTACCTTGCGTTTAGTGCTATTGTGTGTCGTCAGTACGTGAAATTGAGAATTTGAATATGGGAATCTTGATGATGTGTATTTATATTTTTCTGTATGTAAAAATAGGACTTTCACCATATTTTAATAGATTAACTAATATTGGCAATTGTATGTAGTTGTTCACTAATAAGAAAAACATAATACAAATATTCATAGTGCCAGATATAAGTCCACGGTTTTAATTCGACAAATCGCATCATCTTTAGTTTTTCAGCTTCAGACTGTTATTTAATTGTGTTTGAGTCTCTCCATATCAAGAAATCAAACTTGGCCAATGATGAATAGTCATTTCATTAGGCTAATTATTGTAAAAATGTATATTGTAAGATCAAGCCCGATCCAGCGTGCCACCCCACTCCACAGAATAATAGTTTTTATCTTACATTTCATACAGTTACCATTTTGTCAAGTAATTTTTAACGATCATTTCTGTTTCAAAAAGTGCAAATATACATTGACCATAATTTGTTTTCCAGGGTATTTATAGGGTACCAGCATCCAAACTGAAGGTGTCTAGTGTCATGGATTCCCTTAGCTCCGCTCCTGATGATGCGGACCTATCTGAAGAACTTCCGCTGACACTAGCCAGTGTGTTAAAAAACAAGTTGATTTCGGTGAGTTCAAAATCAATTTAAAACATTACACAACAAAGACAAAATTGAGAAATCACCTGATTTCGTCATCTCTGAACAATGCAATGGAGTTTGTATTTTATATTCAAGTAAATTTAAGTTGAAGATTGCTAATATTGATTTCTACGTATTCAGGCTGTAAGCCGAGGAGGTTCCACGAGGTGGTAATCCCCTCGATCGTCTCTTTGTCTCTCCCAAAGAACGAAACAACAACTACAGACTTGTAAAGGCCATTAATTTAAAAGAATACTTTTAATATATCAGGATTGCGAAAATTTTAGAAAAAGGCGAGATGGAAAAACTTCCAAAGCGTCCTAATGGTGTGTTTATATGATTGGGTTAGATTCTAGCATTTCTCACCAGCTGTCCACAGCAATAGTTTAGAAGTTGATTTGGTTTATTGGAATTATCGTCTTAAAACTTGGATGTTATGGATGTTTGTACACATATATCAAACTGGCGCATAAGTTTTTTTCATCATCATAAAGTCCTGGTGATACCTGCTGCTTATGAAAACAATGGATAGAATAATTTATTTCATCTTTTTATCTAAACTAATTAAATAATTTTCAATTTCAATGACTATATCAATTTTAAATTCATGGTCTGAGTATGTGCTTTTTGAATACCAGTAAAGTCATGAACCCTGGCAAACTTGAAAGTCATACTTGAAAGTAAGCAAATAGTATATTAACGTTTACTCATGATATATCCGCTAATAATTAGAATGTCACATTGAGTATGGGAAAATACATATAATAATTGAATTAGTAGACCTATGATACACATATAGGTGAATTACCAGCAAACATTTTCTGATATCATTTAGAACGCTTAATTAATGCTACAGATTATTTTATTATTTTCTATATCAGCTTTTCACCAGTTGCGCATTTAGATAATAAAGCGGTTTACACGTACGGGACAGTAAAATCATATTTTTTAATAAACAAATGAATATATTTAATAAGATATACTTACTAACTATGGTTTGTAAATTTACTTTACTTTTCAGCTACCCGAACCACTTCTTACCTACAATCTTTATCCACATTTTGTTGAAATAGGAAAGGTAAGTTTAGTGAATAATTGCAATCAAATCTAGCAAATGTCTAACCCTATTTTCCCTACCCCTTCAATCGTCTGCTTTTGTAGCGCCCTACCCCTAGCGCTTTCGTTTTGAAAACATCATTGTCGATGTCTAACCTCGCGGCTACTCTTCATTACTTTCGATATGCTATGGCGAATTTTGTAGTAGCTGTCGTTGTCTTAGCGACGATCACGTGACCTGTCTTTGTAAAGCTTATAGAGAACTGGCGGAATGCATAATTTACTATACACACGTATAGTTGTTTGCGGGTGAGAAGGCATGCCGCCGCCGTGACATACAGTATAGCATGACTTGTCTATATCTGCCTTGATAGTTTTTGTGTAATTAAATTCTGATAGTGTTTCACCAATTTCCCGTAGCCTGCAGAAAACATAAGACAGAGGATTGCTATAAGAAATATCGACTAGATTGCCGAATTGCTTTCGTGTCGTACCTGATTAAAATGAAAGTTAACAGACATCGTTTAAAATTATTTAAGCATATTTATAGTACGAATTTAAACAATCAAATTATGAATAAAAAATTATGTATGGAAAAAGTTTTACTTACCAAAGTCTCTAAATTATGTATAAAAATAACACGCACAAAAATAAAATAATAAAAATTAAATGAAAACTTGTATTTTTGGAGGCCTTGATACTCAACTTGACCTTTAGTAATTTTCCTTGAGTAGTTTGTATGTTATTAGTATTATTATTAACCATTTTATCCACATAAATCTGTACAAAAGTACGCCATACTTTATCATACATTTTCTTCTTCTTGTAGTTTAAACCATACAGTATAGTCGTATGCCGTAGGTACACCCATAAATCGACATCGGCTCTCCACTCATACTTTGCTCACTTATTTGCTGCCATACAGGAATTTTAGCCTGTGTCCGCTCAATTCTTTCAAGTCATCATACCAGTTTCTTCGTGGTCTTTCATTCTTTCTTTCTATTTCATTCTACAATGCCCAGTATGATTACTTCTGTCATGCAATTAGCCCAAAGTGTATGACCAAAGATTTTTTTCGGTGGCAGGTACTCTTTTTGGTTCTTTCCCATGTTTTTTCTTCTGTGATCCTTTTCCAAACATAATCATTTGACTTTCTTTGCATCTACGTGATGTCCACAAGTCTTTTATAGGTATTGGAATTTCAGAGCTTGTCCAATCTGACGAAGGGGCTGGTTACTAGTCTAATTCTTGTTTTGATTTCACTTGTACTGTTCATACTTTCTCTTACTGTTGATCCCAGTTACTTAAAGCTTTCTACTTGCCCAAGCAAGGTGTTTCTTCTATGGAGACTTTGACCTTTTTATTTTTATGTATTCTACTGTTAATACTACTCAACACTTTATTGTTTTCAGGAACTGGAGTTCGGTGTCACAGATGATGTAATGAAAAAATTGACTCTTCTGACTCACAATTTGCCTCAATCCAATAAACTGCTGGCCGGCCTACTTTTTTATCATTTAAAAAAGTACGTTTGTTCACTTATGCAATAAAACGTTTTTAGTTTTCATTATCTATAGAGTGTTTTTTCAACAGAGTTTCTAAACACGAAGTTGACAATCAAATGGGTTCTGCAAATCTTGGAACTATGTTCGGACCAACTCTTTTACGTCCAAGGGCCAAGTAAGTTGATTCTGTTTGAAGTTTTGATATCGTATTGATATATTTTTTGTTTATCTGTGTCTATACTGTCTCCTTCTTTAAGCGTTTAAACGTAATCTTTTGATAGTCTTTTCTCGAACTAGGTATTGTATCCAGTCACAGATTTATTTTTTTCTATGTACAATAATTGTTGTTAATTGTTTTACTGTATTTTTCTGTTTTGTATGTTTTCTTCTCGTTATCAGAATACTAAGATTCTACGTGTTGGGTAACTCTTTGAACCACAAAGAATTATTTAGATCTAGAACTAGTCCATTTTAAAATAGAAACAAAAAATGATTTTCTGAATATTTCTGGCAACGTGCGTTTGTAAAGTATACTCTTAGTTTCTTTGTTCAAATTATTTAACAGATTACTGATGAGATCCACTAGGAGAGGTGTGTTGATTGCTTCATGATGAGAAATGTGTGAAACCGAAACTTCGTATTAAATGTCACCACTCAGAAATAACACAGTATGTTTTCCTCCATGGCATTTCCGCCTCTCACTGCTCCACTGTTTTCGCTCTCTTGAAAACCTCATACATGGCATAGCAAACGCTTTCTCAACACGGCTTCTATTTACTATCCAATTCTTTCTATAATTACACTTTGCACTAAATCGTAATTGTGCATAAATGTAGCTTTATTACTACATTGGTTTCAGGTCACTCTGTTAAGGAGGTCGTTAACACTACTTAAAGTTTGCAGGTACTTTGGTAATAGAAGTTTGCTCAGTTCTTCTGGATTTCAACTGTAATAAATATATTTTGCTTAGAACTGACACAATGAATTGCTAATCTATTTCTCAAAATGCTGTGTACAGTATATGCGAACTTTTAATATAAATGTAAATTTCAAATCATCTAAAAACTAACTATATTTCTTTTAATTCAGGGCTTTTTTAACGTGAAAAGATTTTTCAGTTTTTTTGTGATGATCTCAATACCAAAACGTTTTTCTATGACGTTTTCCCCATATATCCAGGCAGGTGCATCTTGCATTAGCTTTAATTGGCAAAATCTGTCTCATTCCACCAATAAAAATGTCCCCGATGTTTTCAAAGTGCATTCAGACTTTTTCCTTTTCCTATCAACATCAGCATCTTCAGTGTTGACGCAAGGCAGTCCGACAACATATTCTAGATTTCCCAAATATTTGTCAACTAGGCTAGCAGTGACCTATTTTTTCTCAGTGATAAATGCATATTGTATAACAGGTTCAATTTCCTCACTGATCCTTTACGTTTTTTTATGAAGTAACCTGGCCACTAACCGTTTATGGGGTGGGGGACAATTGATAGGGATACGTGAGAACTATGGTCTTTTGCTTCCCAGGCAAATATTTCAATACATAATTATGCCAAATAACTGGGGTAGGATGCGCATCCAGGATACTGAATTCGAAAAAAATCAGACCAATATGGAACATTGTAACATTTAGTGTTTCCGGTTTTTATTACGTAACATGAGCATTTTCCAGCATTTTTAAAAGACGGTAAATAAACAAACATTGGTTACAGCAAAAAGGATAATTATTTTAAAACGCAAAGATGGTATGAAGCACCATTGTTAGGACTCCTTGATAGAATCGCCTCGAGGTCAAGGTTGCCAACACAGTCGCACGTGAGAGATGTTTGTGAATTGTTCCAAGTCCCTTTCGATGTTGTTGTTGTTGATTACCCAGCCCATTCCGGAGCATGGTGGGCAGCGCAGTGCCGCCGAGGCCCAGCAGTTGGGCAACTCCCCACGGCGTTCCCAAAGGTCAAGGAGGCTCACCGTCTCACCAAAAATAGAGGTAAGAGGCGAGAAGAGTGGAGTGCCCATTGCAACGAAGGCGTGAAAGCTCGCAACGGGAAGAAGGGGGAAGAAGAAGCTCACCAGAGGAAGTATTTGGTATCTGGCAGTCTAGAAGTTTGTTGCGAAGAGAAGGCCGTCAGGAGGAATGCAGAGAGTGGTAGATGAAGGATGATGTGGCAGAGAAAAATATTGGGCGTTAGCGGCAGAAGAGGCACAACTTCTACTTGTCAATTCAGAAGGCGATTTGTACGCCATTTTTACAACTGCTTGAAACTGCTTTCATTACATAGCCAAACCGATCGCATTAAAGGTTCCAATGTTCAATATTGGACTTTCACCTCCATTATTTCTAAATAAATAAACTAAATAAAAATGAGATTTATTTTTATAACATCACGTGACCGTAGCTGATTCAGACAGTTTCGGCGTATAAAATAGCCTACGGCGACATCTGTTATCTGTGATTCTTTATCTACCTACTGCCCTATAATTACATTAACGCCTTATGCAGGCGCCTTCTCGTGGCGGGGTGTCCTGCTATGGCAGTCAAAGTTCTGCTTTCCTTAGGACCACCGGTAGTTTCTCTTTTTCTCTCTTGATTTCCCCCTCTCTCTTTACTCTCTTCATCGTTTCTCACTCTACTCTCCTCTTTTTTTCTTTTCATGTTTCCAATGTCTTCCTTTCTATATTCAAATTTATTTTTAACTCTTTTCATTCCTCCCTTCTCTTTATATTTCTTCTCTCCATCATTTCATTTTTCTATTTTCTATTTCCCAACTCTCTCTCTCTTTATTTTTCTCTCCTCTTTCCCTTTCTCACTATTGGTCACTCTATCCTCTCTTTATCGTTCTCACTCTCAGTCATTTATTTGGTATTTCTCTCTCTCATTTCGTCCTTTCTATATTTTATGTTCTATCTCTTACTCTCATTCCTCTAAATTTCTTTCTTTTATATTCTTTTCTGCCTATGTCTCCTCTCTGCTTCATCTCTCTCTCTTCCTATTTTCTCCCTGCGCGCACTCTCTCCTGCATTTGTTCTCTTTCCTTTTTCTTTTCTCTCTGTCACTCTCCTCATTCTCTTTTTTCTCGTCTCTTCTCACCTTCCTCCCTCTCTTTTTTCTCTTACTTCTTTTTCTTGCACGCCACGACGGACGGCTTAGAGCCGGGCCGGTGGGAGAGGTTCGACTGGATGGTCCTTCCTCCCCACCCACCTTAGGTAGGTCAAAATTTGGGTGCAGGTTGATCGAGGATATATTTGAGCACCGCAAAGGGTCCCCTCCCTGCATCGATGTTCTTCAGAACTAGGACATTGTGCTAGGAGGTGCTCCACAGAGTCCTCTTGTCAGCACTCTGGGCAGTCGGAGCTCGTAGCTTTGCCAATCCGGAACAGTGTGCTGCGCGTAAGCGGGCATCTGCCTGTTCGGAGTTGGCCAATGAGTCTTTGGTGGCCTTCACTTTTATGTGATTTATTGATATTTGACTGTATTCTCATTACATTTACTGAAATTTAGACTATACAATTTGACAACTTCTGAAAACTATTTTTTTGTGAACAAGAAAGTGACGTAATTATCGTTGCATATGTATGTAGATACAAGGCACCCAATATGGTGGAGTTTGTCGACAACAAATCGCAGACCAAAGTGGTGGAACTGATGATCGACCGAGTGCACGACCTGTTTCCCTCGGAAGAGGAGTGCTCCAAGCCACCGGCCTGCTCACCCTCGCCCCGTTCCACACCGGCCACGCCGGATTTGGGTGGCGGCCAAACAACAGCTGTGCTCCCTCCCACGTCCACCTCCCCGTATCCTCCCAGGGCGTCGCCCTTGTTGTCCGGATTGACCAGCTCCAGTCCGAGCAGTAATCGGACTATTCTTCAACTCCACCATCCGACAGTTACCTCTGTGGGTATGGGCGCTCTGCTGTCTGCCACTCTGGTGACGACCCCCCAGTTGTCGGGCAGTGGCACTGGTACCAGCCTGGTACAAGGTCAAGGGAACTCGACTACTAGGGCTGCTGCACAACCTACCTTCACGTCCAGCGTCACGCATCCGGTGGCTACAAGGATGTATTCGGACTCGCAACAGGTAAGTCAAATGAAATTTTGAAATTAGGTTTTGATTTTGCAGCTTTGGCTCATCTGACGGTTTCCCGCCTGAAATCAAATCAAACTGCATTGATTGTGATTTTACAGGAAATGACAGTACAGAAACAATTGATTATACACTGTTGTACGAAAGTGAGGATGTTTATATTAGTATGCGTCACTAGGCGATAAGGATTTCCGGTATGCCCTATATACGCGGCGAACGACAGATCAGAAATACTCAGTATGAGAAATGAAATTAATCGGACTAATTATAAACATATTTTGGTACCAACATTTGTTTCTAGCCTATAAAAGCAAAAGGCAAATTTATAAAATTCAGGAAAACATCAAGAGTGAGTTCTTTTAGTAAATCTCACTTAATACCTCTCCAATCCCTACCGCTTTTTGTACCAAACTGTTATCCTTATGAGCCGTTACATCTTTTTGTCCGCAAAACCTGCTAGTTCACCAGCATTCTGTGCTCTTCCTTCCCATTGCCGCTCTCCATTTCGTTTCATATTATCTATCCTCTCGTCTAGGATGTCTTGAAACTTTCTTATCATTAACTTATCATAACGAAATATTTATGGGCATGTTTACCATCAAGACGTATCTTTGGGTTGCTTCGTTTACCGGCAAACCGGTTAGAAAATCCAACTGCTCACTCTACGTGGTGCAGAGTGGTAATGGTTGCTAGATCATCCATCCATGAACCAGTAGTGGTAAGAAATATCTATTTATGAACTTGAAAGAGTCAACACTACTCCGTACATCCAGCGTTAGTGTAAGTCATTTGAATTTTATACCGCAATCAGTAAGAAATGTACAAGGACAACAAAAGGATCGGTCTAGAGTGTTCAGTGTGTGTTTAAGGGACTGAAGAAGATCTGATTTTATTTTAAAGTAAAGAAATATGTTCTTTTCGAAGATCCCATCTAGTATGTGTCAGTTTGATAGTGTGGCAGATGAAAGGTCATGACTTAGTGCGAGCAAACAGAAGTGGAAACCGACGCAGTAGCAGCCGGTTTTATCAGTACATTCAGATATGGTATGATACAAATACGACATAGTGTATGCAGACTACCACCTTACGGGGAGGTAGAACGGTGCGCTAATAGGGTTCCCGATACTAACCTCCACAAGAGCTCGTCGTCTAGCTACAAGCGAAATCGCATAGTAGTACTTGTCAGTAGGGACAAGACCCCGATCCAGAATGTCATGGGGCAATAGCAGAAAGGTGAATCATCCCCTGACGTACTTGATACGGCGAATAAGTTATTTCCTGGCCCATAAAACCGCTGAAGGTTTTCGTTGTGGGAGCAGGTCATCCAGTGGCGTTTCCAGGGGGGGGGGCAGGGGGGCCGCGACCCCCCAATTCGAACAAAATTTTTAAAAAGTATACCTGTTATAGATGGTTGCTGCAGGTTCTTCAGATAGATTTTTATGTAAAAATAAAAAAACACTGTATAAAAGAGATTTAATTTAAAAACTGACGTTTCAAGTCACAACTGCGACTCATTGTCAAAGTTACAAAGAATAGCATAAACCGA
>JAUYWV010156923.1:0-17668 GCA_032274565.1 Nematoplana nigrocapitula
CCTCTCAGAAAATGAATGTCATCCGGTGTCTTTTAACTTAACGAAAGGTACTCAACATCATTATATTGTTCATCCTAGAAATTCACTTTTCAAATTAAAATAACGTTAAATCCCCGGTTTACTAGTTGTAAGTAGTCTGGTGGGAAAATAAATAGCACCATTCGGTTGGTCTCGTCAACACCTTTCCAAATATATGTTGGATCATATCAATCGGCCATATAAAATTAAAACCTTTCCAAAATTATAGAAATCGATCGATAAAATCAATAATCACTGATCGAATTTCACATCTGACAACACCATTCGATTCGTCTCGACAATACTTTTTGAACGATATGTCTGATCATATGCTTCGGCCATATAAAAATTCGAATGTTTTTCAAAAATTTTCAATTCTGAAAATTTTCCACGCGGGAGGAAGGGTCACTTGATCCCGTGTTTTTTAGGTGACCTTGACCTAATTATGACGTACTGCGCCTCTGATTGGTTTACCTACTTTTGTTGCTATGTGAATTCCCATGGTTTCTAAGGGAATTCCTAAAATCTATTTTTAGGTGAGTTAGATACGACAAAACTCCTACTACTGTCGTGTTCAAATAATTGAACCGGGAGGGTAGGAACATCTAACTACAGGGAGCTGTTAATAAGTTTAGTTGGGGGGGGGTTGTGGAAAGAGCGAAGACGACACTGAAGCCTTCTGGGAGGAAGGATTGTCTAGAGTTATTGTGTCTTGTGGTTATATATCTCAATATTAAGATATTCTTCGCAGTTTAGGATATTTATTCTCTATTTGTTATGCTTTCCAAAGCTGTAGTGCATGCTATGATTCCTCTTGTGCGTGTGACATATTTTTGTCAGTCTTTCTGTGATTTTAGTTTGAATTTCAGCAAGTGGGCATAATGTTATGATAGGGCAGTGTAGTACAACAAGGACCGGTAAGTTCTTGTCATTTGCCTCCCTTCTTCCGGACAGATCTACAGACATGCCCTCTTATAGAGAGATGCGAGGATGCTTCAGTTTTTCATACCAAGTTTAAGAATCCACTGTAAGTTAAATTTGGATTTCTTCCGAAAAATCGTCTGAAAACTAATCGATCACTTCCTTTGCGAATTCAATATTTTTAATTACCGAATTAAAAATCGTCTTTGAACAAAACCGTTTATTTGTTTGTTTATTTGTTTCCAAAAACCCAAAATTGGCTATAGAATGATCGAGGCTTTCAATGACGAATTTGAATCTGGCAGCTGAAGTTTGTTTTGGTTATGATTTTACAAGGCCTATTTGTTTTTTATTTGTTATGTTGACCGCTGCGGTAGCGAGTAGCACTTTGATGGATGATTGTTTGCCATCCTTTAGGGCGCGAGTGCGCCAAAAGCAGATTCATTAGCGGAATTATCAGAAAAAACGCTTTTATTTCCTCCTGGGAAACGCCGGATACACCAGCTAGTAAGTACATACAATACACAACAGACAGTCAGACTATTTTAAAGTGATGCTAGGATGTACAGTATGTAAAACAAATGTTTTTTAAACTCCCATTTAACATCTCCGCGAAACATGACAAGCAATCTGCATGTGAAAGATAACTACGCATTTCCTCCATCATGAAAATAGTTATGTCATCACTAATTTTAAAGTACCGGTAGGTGATATGGTCACACAGATATATACAGTATATATAAAAAAATTGTTCATACATTTACAGAACATTTGTGGTTTGGAAATAAGCTTTACATTCAAGGGTAAAAATGATTTCTCGGTGCCAAATCTTGTCAATACCAACGTAAGTACTAATAAAGTAATCAACAAACGCATTATGACTGCTATACTTTCAATGGTAATCCACAAGCAAATATTATCTCATGTTACAGCCCTACAAATTGCAGTGAGGACAGTGTGGCAGAAGATTTCTATCGGGAACTAACTGATCTTATAAAAAGAATCCCAAAACATGATGTAGTAATAGTAGGGTGAGATATGAATGCCATATTGGGAAGGACTACAACAAGATGGCTTACCATGATAGAACTAATAGGAACGGACAACATCTGATTGATATGTTGGCAGAATGCTACCTTATTTGTGCTAACACTCTCTATCAGAAACGTAATGGTAAAGCTTGGACATTTGCATACCCGAATGGAGTAAAAGCACAACTGGACTATATCCTGATCAACAAGAAATGGAGGAACAGTATGCAGAACTGTGAAGCATTCAACTCATTTGATACGATTAACTCCGACCATCGCATATAGTTACCGCCAGATGCAGGCTTAGCCTTCGTGCAAACAGAAAGATTAAAGATAAAACCAACAGATACGACTGGTTGAGAAACTGGTAACAGATGTTAATATCAAGCAGAAATAGACGATTGAAGTCAGAAAGAGATTCCAAATCTTGCAAGACAATGCTACGAATGATACAGAGAACACCAACTATGAAAACGTAATGAAAGCCAATTAAAAAGTCGCGGAAAATGTCTCCCTAAAATTTCTAAGAAGCGCCAGTGTGTACCGTGGGAAATGCACTCAATAGTTCAGAAAAGAAGTGAAATAAAAGAACTTCATAGCAAAGAACAGGAAACGAATATTGAAGAGAACATACTGAAGTTAGCAAAAATATAAGAAAGAACTTAGTGAACTGTATGTACAAGAAAAATAAAAGTATTTAAAGAAGAAAATAAAGGAAATCCGGGAAGCAAACGTGGAACAGCAAGCGAGAAAAGCCTGGAAGGTGGTTAACCAAATCTCAGGCAGGAAAAGTACGAAGAAAGCTATTATTCGAGCAAATAGTACACAGGAGAGGTTAGATAAGTGAAAGGTTCACTTTGTTTCACTGTTATGACAACCCCCAACCATTACTGACATACCAACGCCGAGAATGATAGATACAGAAGTTCCAATCAACACCAATGACTTTCAATTTAGAAGAATTACATACTTGAGTACATACATTAAACAGTAATAAATCTCGTTGAGACAGTGACTGTTTTTAAGTACCAGATGATAACGCAGGCAAAAATCCGTCAAAAAATCTTCTGGGCTAGAGAATATACCAGGTAAAGTATGGAAAAGTGAAGCTCTTTCAGTGGAACTCCTGAATGTGTGTCACAAGGATACAACGGATACACTCCATCCGTGTGGTCCAAAAGCTGCATAGTACCAATTCCAAAGAAAGGATATCTAGGTGTAACAGCCAACTACAGAGGAATAAGCCAAACCTGCCTCGCTGTAAAGATTTACAACAAACTTCTTCTAAATCGTATCCGACCCCACATACACCCAATCATGAGGAGAAATCAAAACGGTTTCCGGCATAAACGATCCACAGTTGCTCAAGTTCTGACATTGCGGCGTTTAATTGAATGAATTAGGGCCAAAACCTATCAGCAACGTTGGTATTTGTAGATTTCAAGAAAGATTTTGGTTCAATCTACATAGGCAAAATGCTAGATATCTTAAAAGCTTATGGAATCCCTGAAAAATAGTAAATACAGTAGCTATACTCTTTAGGAATATTGAAGCCAAAGTTCGTTCTCTAGACGGGGATACGGATTTCTTTAAAATCTTGGCTGGTGTTCTTCAAAGAGGCACATTAGCACCATATCTTTTTATTATCACTCTGGATTAAGCAATACGAAGAGCTATCAAGAATTGTACGGAGAAATCCCGAAAATTACGGAGACGATCAGGAAACGCCGGCTGTCCTTTGCAGGCCATTGTTGGCGAAAACAGGGAAGTGGTCCACAACTTATTGTTATGGGAACCAACTCGAGGAAGAAAAGGTCGAGGTAGGCCTGCGAGGACCTACATCTAACAACTGGAGCAAGACACCGGCATGAAGTACGGAGAGGTGAAAAGGGCTATGTAAAAACGAGATTTTTGGAGAAGGTTCATCTTGCTTAGTGGGTTAATCCCGAGTCCCGACTAAGGAAGTAAGAAATATTGAGAATAATTAATTTATTCCAACTAGTATCGATTGCTTTACTATTTTGAAGGAAATGCAAGTAGGAACTAGTCGAAATAAATGTCTTGAACACATACTTTTTCATATAGTTAGAAAATTCGTTCTTTCTGTTTAATTTTTCACAGTACTTTCATCAATGTCAAATAACATAATAAAACTCGACGAACGTTTACATTATTTCATTTCTTCGTTTTCCATGTCTTTTCGGGACTCCCTTATAAATTTTGCACTGTGCGGAAAGCAATGGGGGAAATTGTAGCATATAACAATGATTGCAATAATGGAACATTTGCATAATGGGCATAGCACTGATTTTCCTCCCTCCTCAAATCCCTCCTCAGCAGAGGCAGGAGTGGCTAAAACCTTCTCCATCTATCCTATCCAAATGAAAGCAAAGAATTTCTAAGACAATCTTCCCAGCCGAATGGAGAATTCTCAAAGGATCCATACCGGCGCTTCAAGTAATGCAGTGCAAGAAAGAATAATGCGTAGCTCAACTTAGGCAAGACAATTTACTCAGAAAAACTCCCGGTGATCGTTAATGTCGCGACGAGGGTGTCGACAGGGACGCCCTTATCTTTTGTGCAGAAGAATGGGGATCTTTAAAGGATGACAGCATCTCAGTCAAAGCTGCAGAACTCACATCGCATTTCATGCGACACACAATTAATTATCGTTCTCATTTGAGTTTCGTGTGAATTCACATCATATACATAATTGATGCCCAAGACCAGCCAACTGAACGAATTATTAGAAGAATGGGAACAGTCCTTGGTGTGCATCACCTTTGAATTGCCAGATCAAACAATGTGCGAAATTAGTCAAGGTTACCAGCACAGTCACACGTGAGGCGATGTTCGTGGATCAATCCAGGGTACTTTTAATATAGTCGTCATCCACTCAATTAGATAAATGCCGTTTGGTTTGTCCAAATAAGGTCGAGCGACGAATGTTGGTAGCCTCTGCCAATTCCGCATATTGTACACTGGCAGTAACAACTCTGACCTTGTAATTCAAATCAAGGACTTCTCTCATTCGCTCGGTATTTTTTAGCGACTAATTGCGTCACTTTCTTTCCTTCTGTTCTTAAATAAATTTCATTTTTTAATAACCAATCAATTGTTTGTTTAACTGTCTCTTCGTCTATAGGCCAGTTTTAATACTGTTTGAAAAATAATCCATTTGTAGCATAAGCGAAACCGATCGCACTAAATCTTCCATATTGGTCGTAGGTTTATCTTCATTTTCAGACTCAATTATTTCAGGATATGCACCCTTACGTCAGTTTTTATTTTATCCTGAATTCCGGAAAGGCTGACTGACAATTCATAGAAGATTGCCCTCACTCAACAAGAGTGGCAGCGCCTTAGAATAGCGTGACTTACCCAGGATTGGTGCGGCTTTCAGAAAATCAAATTCTAGGACTTTTTCCGCGCATTTAATCCTAATTTTCACTTATGAAAAAAAAAAGTTAAAAAATTAGACATACGTGCATTCATTGAAATGTATGAGTATAAAAAGTGTAATGTCAAATGGCAAAGAGATATCCAATTTCACAACTTCGTTTTTTACACTTAGCCGACCTTCTCATTCTCAGTGCATTGGATTTAACTATCAGCATGTGCTGCCCCTAATTCTCCGTCTGCTTAACTAATGAATTAGCTCCCAACTCAAGTTTGCGGTTGGTTCTGCCTCCAACATTTTTCTCTTCACTTCTAGTTAATCAACCTAACAAAAATGTAGATCATCAATGTATCGCTTCTTGTCTTGTTTCGTTTCAACCTCTTTTTCATCCCAATGGTAGCTCAGCATGCAAGTTGCACTTATTTCACTGCGCTTAGCAAAAATATATTAACAAAAATAAATTATTATTTTTTAAATGTTATGTTAAATTATTCTAAAATTTTTTTAGATTTAGTATTTAAAAATAACAAAAATATTAATTATACATTGCCCTGCCATAATAGTAAGCCCACTTGCTAATGCAAATTCAAATTCTATCTGGGTTTAATAATATTAAAATACATTAGGTCGTTGCGTCTCTTGAAGTAAATCTATTTTTAAATTTTTTTAAAATTTGATATTTGAAATCTCCTAAATGTGTTAGGTATGCCTCCAGTGTGGTATAACTTAGCACAATGGCGTGATGGGCCGTTCTAAAGATGTATGTCAGTGCTTGCGACAACGTATTGTTCGACTCAATCAGAGAGGTTTTCATCAACGAAGAGATTGCTGATTAGTTGGATTTATCGCGTGGAGCTGTGCGTAATAAACTTCAAAGGTTCGAGGACACTATAGTGCTTACCACAGAGCCAATCGAAGTGGTCGTCCACGCCTGACAACTGATGCTGATGATCGGCACCAAATTCGCCATACCAAATTCAATCGTCGTGATTCTCTTCGAGAACATCGACAACGTTTCATAGAAATTGTGTCCATACTACACAGCGGCGCATCCATGTAGCAGGATTGTATGGACGAGTTATTCGCAAGTCGACGTTTGTAACACGCAAGAATAGGTGGACGAGAGTACAGTGGTGTCGGAAATACAAAGCAAAAATCAGTACAAGATTTTTTGGGCAATGTGCTCTTCTCTGATGAATGCCGGCTTAGCGTGATGGACTGTGATGGACGGCTATATGTCTGGCGAAAGAGTGATGAGGCATTTTTACCAATTTGCCAACAGTTCAAGGTACGTAATGCTTCCAGTATTCTTCTGTGGGGTATTCTTAGCCAGTACGGTGTTCGTCCGTTTTTTGTGACAGACGCTTCTCTTGATTCCAACACCTACTTGCATGTTTTGAAGGAAAAACTAACAGACAGCGTTCGGTGCATGTTAGGAGATAAAGATGCCTCCTTCCTGATTCAGCAAGATAATGCAAACACCTCATTGTGCCAAAATAATCAATGGCTGGTTTCGCTCCGAAGGGATCCATGTTCTGGATTGGCCCGCACAGTCTCCAGACTTGAATATTCTCGAAAATGTTTGGAACTGGATGAAATTACAATTGAATAGCGATCCTCCAAGAGATATAGCTACACCTAGGCAACGCATCATCCATCTTTGGTGTTCTGTGTCTAACGAAATGATTGGCATACCGTATTCCTCTATACCGGAAAGATTCACCAAAGTTATTAAGTCTCATTGTTATATCTCTAAATATTAAGATATTTTTCGCAGTTTAGGATATTTTATTTTCCACATTTCACGCTTTCCAATGATGTAATGCATGCTATGATTACTCTTTTGTGTGTCACATATTTTGCTATAAAGTCAGCCGTTTTTTATAATTTTATTTTGAATTTTAGTAAGTGGGCTTAATATTATGGCAGGGCAGTGTTTTTAAAATATTATTTTGAGAGGTCTATGACAAAAATTCTAGGATTTTAGAGTTTTTTCCAAAATTCAGGACATCTCCAGGATTTTCAGGAAGCCGCACCAACTCTGTGTTACCACGTGCCACCAGAGACGTCAGGGAGGTGATACGTTCAGCGAAAAAGTGTTGTGTTGAGAATGGGACGCAATCCCTCAAAATCCGAGGAATGAGACAAGAAAGAGAGAATCTGTATGAAACAGCTGCAGGGAGGGAGAGTACTTGGCCTTCCCGAACAGCACACCTCCGCCACGAGAAGGCGGCTGCATGGGGGCACACTAGCATGTCGCGATCAGGGAAGTTTCTATTTGCTCGCCTGACTGACCAATGCCTGTATTCACTACGCTTTGGGTGGAATTGATTGACATTTTATTGAAAATGATCGAACAAAACTTGTAGCGGTGCTTCACATTTTTATGATGGACTGGGCGGTTTCTCCCACTATTTTCGACTAATTACTGTGTATATTGATTTTAATTTAAAGTACTTCATGGTAAAGAAAAATCATATATAATTAAGTAGCCTATTTACTCTCCGTGGTTCAGTGATTGGCGATGATCAGACAAATCGCCTGCGATGTCACAGAGAGAGAGAGAGAGAAGAGAGGGGCGGGGGTGGGCCCTTCTTCCAGCTCATCTCACCTTGTGCCAGCCTTTCATGGGCCACTTTCTCCTCTTCCGCATGTAACCATCAACTCGCAACGGCTTCATTCTGGGCTGGGCATGAGGGGTGCAGTCGCGAAGGCCTTCCACGACGACCCAGGCTTGGGATTTGCCCGTCGTACGACGTCCACGTTGTTGTTGTTGTTGTTGACCGGCAGTCCCCGAGTTTCTTCCACCAGTCTGGATCGCCAATCCTCCTCCAGAACTGTCCGAGTCATCGCTGGCTTCCTGGTGCGGAGAAAAAAAATAACAAGAACTGTTTTGCTAAATTTTAGTTATTCAATGCGAGTAAGCATAAAAAGAAAACTTACATCCTATGCCATTCGCAAGACATTTACAAATAACACCGTTATACTTAAAAATAGTACGATTTATTGTAATGTTCTTGTAAGCTAAATACTCTCATATTGTGGCAATATTTAGAACAAGCTTCCTAAGGCTTTTCAAAAATTCGACAAAACCTGTTTAATGTTCTTCGTAGTACTATTATTAGCAATCGTAAAATGTTCTCTACTGTCCTTTTAAGTGTTGGACCCTTTACCTATTAAAACTAAAGCCGTCTAGGGTTTTTATTGCTCTTTAGTTACATAAATTAGGGAAAAGATCAAGAATCAAGATTTTTTAATAACTTGATTTTAGACTTAAATCAAGAATTCCCCACTGTTAATCCAGACACGTAACCATTAAATTCTCTATAAATGTAACCATACTCCGAAACTCTTCTCGTAGTATTGTAGCGATGTATTTAATATATCCACGCATTTGTATTTTATATAAAAGTATTTTGCGATTGACTTCTAGTGCGGCTTGTCCTTTTATTCTCAGATCAAATAAAAATAACAATTTAAAAGCGCCGTTCTATAGTGCGATGTCCAACTAAAAGCAGTTGTGCATTGATTTATCCTTCTTCAACAAACTAATTTTATCAAAGCGGTATATTGTAGCTCATTATCCAAACAAATCGTGGTTATAATTCATCAGCAAGCTTGATCAAACGATTTACGGTAAATACAGTATATACTTGCGTATAAGCCGACCCCCCTACTTTTGCTTCCTAAATTTTACCAAATTGGTAAACTCGCGTATAAGCTGACCACCCTACCTTTGCAACATATACATGCGTATATGTATAACTTATTGTTTTTTAAATAGCAAATATTAATTGATTTAGTATCTTTTTTAATAAAATTATTTACACTTTTGTTAACTGAATGTTAGTCACACTATTAGTTATCGCGAATCATATTGATTTTTTCACTTCCTATTTTATTCACCCTTTCAATTTGGATAGATAGCAGGCTAGATAGCTGTTCCCTAAAAATAGGTAGGAATAACGAGTATAGCTGCAGCTATCTAGCCTAACTACATACACGTTCAATTATGCTCGCGTATAAGCCGCCCCCCCCCCCCAAGTTTTCATCCAAATTTATTCAAAAAGTTCTCGGCTTATACGCGAGTATATACGGTAACTAAAGAATACCTTTTCACCTATTGGCAAAAGTATTCATATAGACACAAATTGAGACAAGTATTTCTAAAGATTTAATTCAGCATATTCAGCAGCAAGAGAAACACCAATAATAACATACAGTGTAAAGTGAATTTTGATTAGTTGATATAACATCTTACTCACTGTAATATTTCCCATATATGATTTGTGCATATCAACAATATCTATACTGTTTAACGAATCTCCAAAGAATCTATAAGAATCTACAAATTTATTCATTTAATAAATGATGTAACTGTTTGAACGTTTTCCCGGTTTATCTGTTTTCATTTATTATTTTATGGTCAAATGTTAATTCCACTATGCTTCTCTGTCTAGTACATGTTTCTTTAGTTGTTGTACCGATTTTCCATTTGAAAATTATTTTTATTTATTTATGATATGATTGTATGCCGCAATGCACACGACAGGGGTTATTGCTTCAATTGCTAAAGTAGAAAAATTTAAAAATTCGCATCCTGTAATCCACAGTCTTTGAAATCCCAAGCCATCTGTGGTTATTTTCCATTATGCATTCCATTGTTGCCTTTGCTTTGAAGACTGACCAACAAACGTCAATGATGTTTCATTGTGGGCTATATGCCCCTAGTGCTTATATGCCCCTAGTGTTTATATCACCAAGGAGATAGACGGTTAAATGGGGCTTTGGCCACCCTCTATGTGATGAATTATATTCCCACATAGAGAGACGTACGTAGTTATTGAAATCAAAATATTTCATCAAATCTCTATGGCGTTCCCAGTGAATTAGCTTAGCATTGGAAACAGCGCCCACAATAGTCACGTTCGCATTTCCTCTCCCTGCAATCTTTAAACACTTGTCGCCTTTCCGAAAGCGTCCATTACAAACTGTTGGTAGTCTGCTATCCCTCGCATAAATGCATCTGCATAATCACTTTGTTTTAATTGTTGGTCTCAGAATTCATTTCTTCCGGTTATACATAAACGAGCTTCACCGAATAACCAAATAACGACATATCGTTTGCATATGTATAATCACAAAATAATCGCGTGCTAACATTGCCTTATACTTCGCGGCAGAGTAGACTGTGGAACTTCAATTAACCATCTTAAGCCTATTGAATTTCAGGGTTAATTATGCATCGGCTCTGTCCATCTAGTGCCTTATATTCTGTGATTACAGAAGAAACCAGACGATAGGCAGAACGTTTTGATATTCCGTTGTTTACTGGAACAGCAAAAATTATTGACTATTTATAGCAGCAACAAATTATCCCTTGTGTGAATTCCGCAGCTAAAGAGTCGAATGAGTCGCTACGCACATTAAACAAGTAAAGTCTCTTGGTAGTAAAAAAGGTTTGTTTCCCGCAAATCGTTATATATTATTAATTATTATTAATTATTACATAGCCTAATTCTATTCTATTAACCTACATCTCGTTGAGTTTGATTCTAGAGGGTTCCCCCAGGTCCGCCCTGTTCATTCAGATAACTGGCAACACAGTCGAACAGCAAATACGCGACAGTATAACGACCGCTTTAAAAAACAAAGCACGATATTACATCGTATATAGCACTTGTGGGTATCTCCCTGGGCCCAGAGAGCTTATTTATATAATTGGTGTTAAGGGACAAACCACGCGGTGATTCCGTCATGTAACCTCTTTGGATTGACTTTGCACATGTATAGATAACAGGGTACACCCTCCTGTATGCTATAATGTTGTTTAACTAGGATTAAATTATTCTAATAACATTCGCGATTTTTGTTTACAATTAGATAACATTCAATGGATATGTATGTACCTTTGAGAAAAATTGCCAAACTTTCACCTATACATACGACTGACGTGCAGCTTATTGTTTGTCGTCCTTTTAAAAGTTTCTCGACTGACTAATTGCGAGATTAACGACGAGCGAAGAGCCTGAAAGCCCGGGGGGAAGAGGACACCGAAGAGCACGAAGACTCTTCGGTGATGTCAGTTTAAATTTAATCGTGTTTAAGACATCCGGGCACTGTCGGAATTCCTGACTGGCCTAGCTGTGTTAGAGAGCGGGAGAAAGTCGGGGTCAGGAAGAACGGGAGGGACAGTGTGAGATACTCGAATCACGAGGCGGTGGAGTGGGCGTTCGCACAATACCTGAGTCTCATCTCCCTTCCTCCATCTGCCCTTGTCAACCACCACCCCCTGTGGAATATCGATCAGATCAAAACTAGCCAAATACTGGAGAGTTAGAGATCTAACTTCAATAGAACAAAAATCTGAAAACAATTCAACAGAAAAGTGGTTGTTTACTCATATTCTTCTTTTTAGATTTAACTTCAGGGTTTTCGTCTTACTTTCAAGATTTAAGTCCTACTTTGCAGATAATAGATATAATCTAGATATTAGTCATACTTCTCTCTAAATTTTAGTAAATATAGTCTACAATTTAGCCATACTCTTTTACAATTTAGTAAAAATAGTCTACAATTTAGTCATACTCTTCGAAATTTTAGTAAAAATAGTCTACAATTTAGTATACTCTTCGAAATTTTAGTTATAATCTTAATGAGTTAAGTTCTACTCTTCCAGAATTTAGTCACAATATTATAGATATTAGTCGTGTACACTTCTAGAATTTTTTAATAATCATCACCTAGATTTTTTAACTAGAATGTTTATAGCTAAACTTCGCTGGGAAATTATTCAAAAAATTGAATTCATTCGCTATTTCCTGTGGAACACCGAATATTAAAACGTGTTGCTTCGCAGAAAATCAAATAATAAAGCCGATTTTTCATTTCCTATACCAACCAAAGAATATCTAGATCAAACCAAACAATATCTGTATTTTCCTAACAGACAGTATATTTAAAACGGAAATTGACTGCATTTAATGCTCCGTGTCACTGAAATAAATAATTTTCTGTCGAAATAAGGTCATATATACCAGCGAGTGGGTCGACCAACATTAAAACAAAGGCATACGACGAAATAAACAATTATCAAAGATTCAACTATTTGAGAATAGTTTTATTTTCATATTAAACACTTTATTCTTTCGCATTAGATTCTCAAAGTAAAATATGGAAATACGAATACGAAAAATAAAAATGAGAACCACAAACTTATACCAAACATGTATTGGCATTCTCAAACCACAGATTTAAAAATAATGCGAGTTCAATGGCATTTCACAATAAACACAATAATATAAAAAACACAACAAAACAACTGTTAGAAGAACACTTTTAGAAAAATACACGTTGCGTGATGTGTTTTCTCTACTCTATCTCCACCGCTTCATGGATTGCCATCATCTCCATTGTATTGCTAGGTAGCCCTATACTGTACTCAATTATCTAATACAAACACACACACCCCCTTTGTTCACCCACATAAAAATTTACTGCGTGCTAATATGTGTTGAAACAGACACGTAGGCTACCCATAGAAGTGTTGGATATAACGACAGATGTAGACAAACGAGGGTCTACAGTATATTGAAATCCTAATCAATACAACTGTCTATTTTCCGGTGGAGAGAAATTCAATTTGAGAATAGGGGCACTTTGTTTGTCCCTGATCGTGATAGATTGTCTTTTAAATTTTTGAAGGGTTGATTATCCAGTGCATGATTAAGTCCGCGTAGTTTTCAATTTAGTTATCGGACGAAATGTGAACATGGCGTTGCAAAAAATCATTATTGCCTATTTATCTCAATGACACACAGAATATATCTATTTATAAATAGGTATTGGATGTGTGTGTGTGTGTGTGTGTTCTCTATCTTCTTCTACATTTTTAACGCTATCATCCCGACTAAGGCACCCTTCGACGCAGAATTTTACTTGGCAAGTAATTTAGTTAAGATTTCCCAGTGATCAGACCATCGCGCATCGTAGCTACGATGGCGGTGCGAAAACCTCTCCTCCAATCACAGTCAATTTTAGAATACTCCCGCATGACTGACATACTGTATATAAGATGCCAGCGATTACCTCATCGCTCTGATCAGCTGCCATCTGCTGGCTGCGTGGTTGGGCTGTAATTCTATGTAATCATGTCTGACCGATGGCGAGCATAATCTATGAGGGTCCAGTCACCCTGAATCCCCCCAGCTATATATGGGCATGGGAATTCCACACAGCGTCAGCCATATATGGACATGAGAATTCCGCACAGCCATATATGGACATGATAATTCCACATAGACATATATATGGGCATCAATTTAAAATCCAACATGCCTAAAAAGAAGCGACCACGTCTTGGCTTTCGAAGTACATCTGCTACTCGAATGAAAAATATTCGAGCAGCAGAAACGGAAGAAGCAAGGGAAGAGAGATTGGAAGTAATAATAATAAGAAGTATACAAGTGAGAGCCCAAGAAACGGAAGAAGCAAGGGAAGAGAGATTGGATGTAATCTACTTATAAATAGGTCTTGGCCATGTGTGTTTCTTTATTTGTTCTTTATCTTCCTTATTTTTAATTCTATCATCCCGACTAAGACACCATTCGACGCAGAATTTCACTGGTCAAGTCATAGTCACGAATTCCCAGTGATCGGACCATCCTAGCTACTATGGCGGTGCAAAAACCTCTTCTCGAATCACATTCAATTTTAGAATTTTTAAGGGTATTTAGTCAAATCAATTTTCTCTGGCGATTTGAATCCGAGGCGAATAAGTTTAGAAATTTAGTCAATGGAATTAATCGAACTGAATAGGGTATCTTTGAATTCTTTTGGACATAGGCATCTTAGCAAAAACTTAATCGCTCAGTTATGTTTTTTTGGCATGCAAAACTGCAATGGGTTTCTAGTTTTTACAAAATAGATGTTGAAAATGATTTATATATAGTACATTTTTGGAAGAAAATATGTGTTCTCCTATTTTAAAGTAGTGTGTATCCTTCAAATGCGTCTGCAATTTTCTAAAACTCATCGGTATTTAAAAATCTAAATTCTTTAAACTTACTTATTATTTTTTGCTGTCTTGAAAGTAAGAAACTAGCGAATGCCACTACTCTTGTTGTGAATGTGGGCATGGTCTATCTAGTATCTACGAAGAAGTATTACCCCGAAAACTGCTGACTTTCGTCACATCATTCCCCGTGAGAACTTTTTACAAACATTTTCTCAATTCCAAAATTTATTAGCCTTCGTGAAACATCTCGTAGACAATGGATCCAGTGTCGACAAGCTACTTTTTTATCGCCTGGCCATCGAAGCTTTCAAAATTACCAATTCTGAAGGAGATTCCGGTTTAGTCAATTTCCTTATTTAACATCTTTATTTACGAAAAAAGTACACTCGCAGATATTCGCCTTCACTGACGGTTCTAGCCTACCACCTCTTCTCTCTCAGTCAAGCTACATTTAGAGTTTGACGTGAACAGCAAGTTATTCTTCTTCCTTCAGAAAAACACAACAATAATATAACTCAACGAATTAACAAGTCATTGAGTTCCCAAGACTATCCCAAGCTTCGAATGAGCACTTTAAATCAGTTTGAACGAACTGTTATTCTTATGATTGACGAGAATTTTATTGCTCAACGAGTGGAATATTCTTAAGGCGAATTCATCGGCCTAACAAATAACAAAGCAGCGTTCACAATTCTTGTCTTCATGATTTCAACAATACTCAATTGCTGGAAATTATCGAGATGTCCTCTCTATGATACTTGTGAAGGTATGATGCAGCCTTCTGATTGTGCAATTACAGAACTCAACATTATTTGATTTTCAGTGATTGCAGTTTCTGTTGACAAGTGTGCCGGTTGACTGCTCAGTAAATGGGACAGGTTCATCATCATCGAAAGATAGATTACAGTCTTTCTGAAATATTTGTGTTGTGCGAACTTGTTGATGAATGAAGTGGTGCGGTTTGACCGCTTGAAGAGATAGTTGTGTTGCTGTGATGAAGATAGGGATATCTAATTTGGACCGTATTGAGTTTTTTGAAAAACTTACGATTTATCCCGATAGAATCAGGCAAATTGTTGAGGTTTAGATAGTGACAGGATTACGTTTGAAGTTCAGTTAGTTGTCTGAGAGTGTAAGGTGTAAATGCACCCACCTAGACGTGGACCTGATGACAGTCTGTTTGTACCAGGAATAAGCTGTTGACCGTTTGATATCGCAAATGGTTAGATTTTGGTTTTGGTGCTTCAAGTTTATGATGAGCATTTAAGTTTTGCTTTCATTCATATAGCATACTTTGTTTCCTGAGTACAAATTTGAGATATTTGGTAGTTTTATTTGTAATTTGGTCGATATTGCTGTCGCCTTGTTATACAAGTTTGTTGTGTTTATATCGTCTGCGTTGATATAGTTGATATAGTTGATATATTGATGTAGTTGATGATCGGAGTAGCTTTGGTAATGAAGAGAATTATTTTTCCATAATCTCAAATAAAATAGTTAAAAATGAGATTTGTTTCAGGTTATCGGTATATGGGGCTTGCGTTTCTGGTTTATCTTTATAGGAGTAAAAAATAAAAGTAGAGCTAGTGTAAAATACAGGAAACATTACTATAGTCAGATAATTTAAAATTTTCCTCAGTAGAGTCATCTTACTGTTTAGCCTAGTAGTTTGTATCGGATGAGGAAGAGTTGACTTTCAAACATACAGTATAGACAGGCGTCCTCAGCCTTGTTTATTAATACTGGCGCATTGATATATTTTTCTAACCTGTTATATCAATTGGTGCATCGCTAATTTGGGTAATTTGCTTATGCTAGTAAGGAAAAGGTCCGGTGAATGGACGTTGAATGGACGAATTATACACATTCTTTTTCGCACAATTGAAATATTTGGTTTCTAATATCAAAATAAACATTCTTTTTCAGATTTTAACATTTTTTGAGTGAGTTTCTTTAGATATATCATATCCTGGCGTTATCCGTTAGTCATAATGGGGCTTCGTCTTAGTGCAAGTAAAATTTCCGAGCTTGTGAGATCGTGTTGATTATGTGTAATTTATGTTCCCTTTATATTTTTGTTCCTCTCCGAGTTGTGTTTTAATTTCAGGGGCTATTTTTGCGAGTTCTTATTTGAATTGGCTCTAAATTGCTTTTCAATTGAAGGTTTCCTCTAGGGAGAAGAGTCTTTCGAGGAGTAGATCGCCGACGGGCATCCGGTAGTCTATTTACATTGGAATACTGGCGTCTATTCATTCATACTTTAATCTATAGAATATCGATCTGCATTTCACAGTAGATTTGAGGTTTACAGTCTCTACCTGCTTGGCTAAAATAAGACTGAGTTTGGTTGGCTTTCCAAATTAAAATATTAAATCAGCCGTTCATTTGTTGCGTGGTTCGGTGAGTAATTCACTCTGAGAGACCGCGGAGAATCATTTTCATCATTTTAGGTATTTTTATTGAGTTTGAGTGCTCCAAATATATAAACACCCGACGATGTGGGTTTGGACCCAGAGCAGCTAGTTCGCACCCTATGCTCTATGAGGTCTCTCGTGTTGTAAGCGACTGGACCAACGGATACACTTCTTTCGACATGTACTGTATACGGCACAGAGCTGTTGATTTGTTGACACTAATCTGAGGACTGTGTCAACCACCAAACACTTGCGGAGTTCTGGGTGATAAAATGAAATATTATTTATTATTACTTTTTATTGGACACTATTTCCGCCTTTAGTTAAAAAATAATGATTATTTTTACAATTATTTTGACAAGATTACTGCGTTTTTTCTCAACCACATATAAGTACAGCAGAGTCGAATGGCATTTTGTTTTAGGAACAGGAGAATCAGGCAAAAGTACAATTCTGAAACAAATGAAAATCATTCACATCGATGGATTCTCGGATCAGTAAGAACGTGCCTCCTATACTCTGTTTGTTTATTACTTTCTATACAGCATAGAGACTTTAATCCGTTACTATTGCAGAGAGAAACTCGAATACATTCCTAACATTAAAAGAAATATCAGAGATGCAATAATCGTAATGACAAATGAAATTTTATCAATATACTATTTGCCTCTAGGATTTGTATAGAAGTTTTTATTTTTCTCCAAATATAGGCAATTGTTGCAGCTATGGAAATGATACATATTCATTTTGAAATCCCCGAAAATATCATGGGAAAAGATTACCTCATTCAGGAAGCGCTCGCGGAAAATTACACATATCCTCAGGTATTATAGATCAACAGTCCCGTCTTGATCTTTGTTCGTTTAGT
>JAUYWV010157034.1:0-18483 GCA_032274565.1 Nematoplana nigrocapitula
TAGTGCTGTGCTCGAACGCTCGACCACAGCGTTCGGCCCCCCACTCAAAATTCGGGGGAGGACGCCCCTTATTAGATACTGTGTAATGATGGTGCGTCTTATTTTCGACGTGCTTTTAAGTAAATCAGGGAGATACTATATAGAGGGATTTTGAACTATATTTTCTAATAGACATTTGAACTGTATGCCGATTTTTGACACAATCTGTTAACTGTTATTTTCTAATAGAAACCTATTGACATCAAGAGTTCAAATTTATAAAATAGTAAAAATTGTGTCTTTCAAAATGTATAATACAGTTATTGATATGAAGTTTTACTAATAAAAAATGACGGCCTATGATTGACAAAGTTGACTGTCCCGCATTGTTTTCGTATCTCTGTGAAGTAATTTATGTTATTTGTTTTACTTAGTCAATTATGCTTTTTTGTGTTCATGTTGCTATGACACTAGATTTAAATGATTGATGATGATTAATATAATCGAAGCTAACCAACTATATTGATAAATTTATTTGGAGGAAGCAGTTTATTTAATTAATTTATTATTTGGTTGATCTAAATGAATGTAATCCAATTATGTTATTAAGAAGCAATGCTATATGTATCACATGACGCTGACCAACTTCGCTTAGTACTGTCACAGTAGAAATTTATAAAGTTTTAGATGTCGCTCACGCAACTTATAGTCAATAATAACAAACACCTAGCGTGGTAACACAAGCAGAAAACTTTCTTTAAAATCAAAAATATGCATATTTCTCATCTAAGCAGTTAACACGTGTCGTCGTCGTTGTTGTAGTCATCTTCAGTATGAAATGCAGGGGCTTGGTACCCCAGAGGTCGGTATTATGAGGATAGGGGCCATGATGAAGAATGTGGTTGAAGTTTAAAGGTTATATTAGGCGAGGGTCCTCAGGCGCGGTGCTGGAGGAACAAGAAGGAGGCGGAGCACGGCCGATGCGAGGCGAGGAGGGAAAGTTCATTGAAGCAAAGACAGGAAATTGGAGTGCGGATGGAGAGTGGAAGTTTGCATTCTGAAGTAGAAATCGGAGTGGTCTAGCGGGTGTGCTGGCAAAAGATGTGATGACATAGAGAAAAGGTTGGAAGAGATTTTGGACTGCCCAGGGACGCATCGTGAAAGAGATTCCAAGAGAGAGCATGAAGGAAGGCAAGCCACTCAACAGAAAAACGAGGGAGGGGCGCATAAGCATAAGTTGAGGCGGCCGTGTACAGATTGCAGAAAACGTGAAAACCACTACCACCTAGACCAGAGGGGTGTGGACAGAGCCGTCGGAAAAATTCAGAATAAACAGATCGGGGCAGGGACTGGCTAAGAGAGTGAGATCTTGACATTAAACGATTCTTGTTATGTAAGTGTAGTGGAAATAATATATATGTTGATTCTGTTGTGGTTGTTATAAAAGGATGTAAGAAAGAAAATTCTGACGATCTCCTGTGTTTTTTCTCGAAATAGACAGATTTATGTGAGGTATGCCAATAGAGACATCAACTAGAAACGTTTTAGATAGACAATTTAATTAATAGCTTTTTTACAAAATAAACGACTAGGTATCACTCTTGATTTACTCCTTATTTTTCGTTGTTTCTCATTGATTTTGGATAATTGTTAATCACTTCTAAATTTGGTCGAGTTCTAGCTTATTTCGCATTTCGATTTTATTTCTAATTACTTGTACAGTATCGTTCACAGAGGAATAATAAGTTCATTTTTATAAGAAGAAAAAAAACTATTTCTTGTGCAGGAAGAGGAATATTTCGACCCACCGGATAGTATTCGACATATGAGGTTAAAAGTGAGAAGAAGAGCTAGTCTAAATACTATGAGGAATAATTTTCTCTGATGGAAACACTACTAAATTTTGCATGTTAGTTCACATGAATTTCGACCAACTGCGTAGATTAATTAACTTTGCTTGACAACTTATCTATGTTTCATTTGGTGTGGTGAACATTTGAATAGATTTTACTGTTTTCTAGGGTTGGTTTCTCTACATAGAATTGCGTAGTGCATCTTTGATGTTACAGTATCTATAACTGGTAAAGCATTCATCATTAATAGCAAAAAGTCCTATATTGCAATGTTAACGTTGAATTCAAGCCATGTGTATACAAGAGTACATATCATTGAATTGGAATAATTTATGTTATACAATTTGTTGAACAAAAATGTTATAGTTTATTCTGATGATTTAGTAGGAAAGAGCAGAGTAGAAAATTATGTTGAGAAATTCTTTCTTTTGATCAAATCAGGGTCAACCCCAGGGGAGCTAATGTGCTTAAAACCTGCTTAGTCATAAATAAACCACAGTAGAAGTGCCCTCTTGAAATGAATCAACCAACTTTACTTATAAATTCCGAGGTATACTACTCTAAAATTTATTAGTAGTAAAATAAAACCGTAGGATTCTTTTTAAATATCGCATATTTTGAATACATTATTTTAATATTTATTATTATTTTTTAAAATTATTTAAATCATTTGCATCGATCAATAATGAAGTCACCGTTGCATGGAGGCTAAAAGTTGATGAGGCATTGTGCTGGAGAGATAGTTAGATGTCCAGGTCGTATGGGATGTGATCAGGCGGCACCATCGTTAGAGGAGCCGGAACTCCTGCAGATACGAGACCCTCGCTCATGGCTGCTACTTTTAGTTCTGCTTTGTTGCTCGAATGAAGCTGTGCCAACTTCCTCTGTACAATCTACTGTACTATTTGAGGAAGATTAAAGCCTAAATATTAACCCTTTTCCGAATGTGTCTACTTTATAATTGAGAAGACTTATTTTCACTGAAACTTCATGAACCATAGAAAATTTTAAGTGTGTTACATGAATATGACGTCAATTTTTGATACTGTATTTTTACCTGATAATGATCAGTTGTTCAATTGCACAAACAGAGGATAAATTCAGTTTTGCAAACAGTTTTTTGGTGCATTTTTATTAGATTACTGTTGGACTGTAAATCTCGTAGTAAAAATGTAGAAAGTGTGCGGGTATGTACGATATCATCACGGATTTCACTTAGGTTTATTGACTATGGTTTTTATGATGTCTATGAGACATCCATTGGAGTATTTCTAACGCTTCTATTAGCTGTATCTTGTACGCTATCATTTAGAACTTTAGAACTATTATTATTTATCATTGGAAATATAATATTTGAAGTCTATACAGTATTACAGTTGGATGGAGTAAACAATTAACAATCTTCGCATAGATAAATTTTCATTAGTTTTAAAATCACTCGCTATGCTTTTATTATTTGCCATAATTAATCCCGTCTTGCATAATAATCTGATTGGAAATCAATCTTGCGCAGCACGACCGGGATAAGTTCCACGAATCTGTGCGACGTCTGGACGAAGCTGTGGGACTGCTGGAGAAACAAATTGACGAGAGCAAGCGCGAGATATCTCGAGTATTGACGGCCGAAATCAAAACCAGGTAATGTATCCTTCGGAATGTGATAACATGGAGAGCTGGCATAGATTAGTTGTCTCTCTCTCTCTGTACATTAGCTATCTCCTCCTAGACCATCTATTGGAGACAGCTGAAATTTGTGTACTCACCCTTTCAATGGGTGGGCACAGCATGCACTATGTGTTGAATCATTCTCATCTATATGGGTATCACAGGTTCCGTTGTTCCGGTTTAATGATCTTTTAAAGCGCCTTTGAGACTATCAAAACTATACGTGACTTTTCTACCTGCCTTGATATGCGATCTTTAGAACATGTTACGTCGCAGTGAAATCACCACTAACCACAGTGATATTGAATTTTCCTTTATTGATTTGTTGTAACACATTATGCGCAAAGTCTCTAAATTTACAGAACTGATTCGAACAAACTTTGCCACATTTATGCATAACTTAAACATGAAACATACTGCAGAAGAAATGAAATCAACTAATGGCTCCCAGTCACGGGCTACCATGAGAATGAGAGTGCATCGAAGCGAAGAAACGACACAGCAACGCAATGCTCGCCTTAAAATCAACCACACAGGGCACTACCCGTCCTTAAACAAACGCTATGGGACCATAGGCTCCGTTTTAGGGTATTTTATACACTTTTTAAGACCACCAATTCTTTACGTCATTTTCTACATGTTCTTGATAAAAAATAAGGATTTAAAGAAAATCCTCCGGAGCAGTGAATTTACGACCGACCAAACACATTGAAATCACCATTATTAATTTATTGATTAATTTTTTAACTTATGTTTTCTCAACGAAGCAGTGGTATATCAATATACTTCAGAATAAGAAGACTCTTAAGGATGAAACAGAATCTGACAACTGTTTTTTTCGATTTTTTTAAAAGTTTGTTTGTTTTACGGGGTTTCTGTTATGCTGATCGATGGTAGCGTGTAGCACTTTGATGCATGATTGTTTTCCACCCGTATGAGGGTTGTGTACTACGCTAAAAGCAGATTCATTTTTCAAAATTGTAAGACAAGAGGCTTTCATTTGCTCTAGTGAATAAATGAAGTGTTTCAGAAATTGCAATTTTTTATTTGGATATATTTTCTATTAAAAATGTAATGCTTCCATGGATATAGTCACGGCATTCATTCGATTTTAACATTTATTGCAAGTAATCATTTTTTCGTGTCCTTGCGGTTTTGATTATTCAACAGAATCATCATCCTACATTTAAACCTGGTGACATACAGCAGTAACACGAACTTGAAGAAGTAGCTTGGTTCTCCTCTTTTTACTTCGTATTAGTTATCCAGATGTGTCTACCTTATCGGTTCTTTATTTTATTTTTTAACTGATTTAAAGCAGAATATCGATTATGTTTTCGAAAATTAGCATTATAGGCATATTAATAATTGAACGGTCTATGTAGTAATGTTGCTGCTATAAGCTTTGAAACTTATATGTAGGATACTTAAGCATAGTAAATGGAAAACTTACTAACTGGCGTATATTTTTTTCTCGAAACTTGATCTATTCGAATGCTTTACAAAAGTATTCTAAGGATAAAAGGAGGAGGATATTACGCATACTGCTAGTCACTCAGAAGTGCTTCTTTCTATAAAAAACTAATTGCATAAAATATATTTTCTAATAATTACCTATCTACCTATAGGCCTAATCACGAGTAATTTGTACTTTAAATTAATGTTTTAAGACAAGAAAACTGTAGAATTTTGAACATTTGCAGTTTTTAATCAACGCATTGTTTCATGATAGAATTATTTTGTCTGCATAGGAGTAAGAAAGATCGAGAGTATGCCGAACGACTTGATGAACTCGAGGAGAAAATCAGTGCTGCTACGTCAGCTCTTCAAACGGCTATTGGCGGAGTAGCCAATAATATCAACCAATCAGCAGAATCTGTAAGATTTAAAATTATTTTGATATACCCTATATATATAGCTTAGCGTATTCATTATTAGACTTTTAGACCAGCCTGTTGAAGTGTTGAATTGCCTTTGTAGGATGCAACGAGTGTAATTCCAGAATCATTTAGGTCTGTTTTTATTGCATCTATAGAGAAATTATGAATTGGTCATTTCTGCTGGTTGTTATTTATATAGTGCAGTTCAAAAAGCCTGCTGTGCTTATATAACATATTGTATATCTAGAAATACTATAGAAGATTTGCCTTGGATTTGATGTTGGTGCAACGCTATTTCGGGGGCGTCGCTAGGGGGGGGGATTGGGTGTACATCCACCGGGGCCCACCGCAGGCGAGGGCCTCCTTTTGATCCCGTTAAAAATTGGTACTAGTTAAAACTTTCAAAATCAAATTCAGAATTTTTTTATTATTTATTGTATACTTTCCTCTACCTTTTAAGGTGTCCTGTCTCTACCCTTGAAACCTCAAATTTATTAATCTATTATATCTATAAAGTTTAAATTATTGCAAATAATATGTATTTGTGCATAATCCGTAATTTATTTGCAGGTGATTATTTTTCCAGATCTATAGTTTTTCAGAAAAACAGGCGATTATTTCACCAAAATCCGGAGATTGTTCAACTTCAGGCCTATATAATGGATAGACTTAAATCATTATCGCCAAAATTATAAATATTTAAAGAAGTTCTGTACCTGGAGGGTGACAATCCATTAAGTAAATTTAGGATTATAAATCATATTTATGAGAATTTTATTTTTATAAATAAAAATACGTGAAATCTATTAATGGATAATTAAGTATAATTTATGCTAGAACTAATGGTTTATCACATCCTACATGTGACCTACCTAAAAGTATATTCATAAATGCAGGTTATGTATTGGTTCTAATTCACTTGTATTATGTGTGTAAAAACAAAAACGTTATGGGGACCCCACCGGAATCCATCCATCCACCCCCTAAACCCCAGCGGCGCCCCTGTATTCAGTCCCTTTATTGATGCGCTGAAACAATTAGCTCAAATATTTTAAATTTATTTCATAAAATAATGATTTCGTTTTATTCTATAATGCAACATTCTAAGAGCAGAAATTGTGGCGAGAGTCGTGGATGTTTTTAATGTTAACAATTATTAAATTTAGAGAGCTTTCGTATGTCGTAAATAATTTAAAAATCAGACAAAAATGTTAACTTTACATTGAAATAAAATGAAATTCCTCTCATCTGAAAAGCAATAAATGCATCTCTCTCCCCACCCATTCGTGTTTTGTTCAAAAGTAAAAATATTGAAACTATGAGCTTGATATTTATTTTCCGCTAGAATCACTTATGTTTGCGGAGTTGCCATAGTTGCATGCCATTTTGGATGCGTTTTATAGACACATATTTTCGCTTCTGTGGTTTTTTTTATGAACACCTTAGTTCTACAACTCAACACTGCTGCAAACAGGAGAAACGATCCCTCAACTACCATCATATTGTCAGTTGCACACTATTTTTCGTTTTTAATGGGTCCCCAGAAATCCATCCCTTTTATTTAGTATGCGCTGACGCGTCCCGCTCTCGTTGCCAGGCTTGTTAAATGGGCTGGGGAAGGATAATATTTGCTTTAATGTACATTTCAGTTCGTTCTCTGAGAAAACCTGTTGGTTTGTTGCTGCCATGGCAACATGACGTCAAAGGGGTTTGTTTGGGAGAGTGGAGTTGGGTTGGATTTTGGCGGGTACTATATTCCAGTGTTTCGGTCAATATTTACACACCAGGTCTGAGCGACAACGCAGGGAGCCTTCTTTTTACCAGATAGTTTTGTATCTGTCTTATGGAGACAAAAGGTGTAGTTGGGGAAGTCGATGTCATTGTTTTTTACTCAATTGAGCACTGACGGTGTAGAACTGTCACTATTTGTTTGACCTCATAAATTCGGTCAATATAATTCTTTGTTGATTTAACTCAACACGATTTTTGACAACCTACAATAGGCAAATCAAAACAGTTAATAATATGTTTCGTTTGAATTCGGTTAAAACAAATATAATTATTAAATTATTTCGCGACAAATCAGTCGAAATAATTGTTCAAAGTATTAAGTAGTTTTGTCTACACAAACGACGAACAGTCGACAACCTTGTCTGCTGAGGGATGGATAGATCAGAAAAAGCCTATTAACCTGCCCATTCAACAAAGAACTGTTGCTGTGGAAGATTTCGTCTTTCCTCTTTTTCACTATAGTAATTATCGTTGCTATAATTATCCTGTTCTGAGCTACACTATAGATACTGTGATATAATAGAATGCACCTTTTCACAATACTTGTGTCTTTTGAGGTTACATCACGTGGGATAGTTGATCATGTTATTATTATTTAGTTACATTTTACGAATTTCAACATTATTCAAAATTTAAAGGTTGATTGGGAAGAGAAGGTAATTGTTGTTAGTTTTACTTTTTTACTATTTTCATTTTCATTTTCCCATTTATTTGTTTTGTGACTTAGTGTAAAATGCAGACTTTAGCTTACACAGTATCTGTTTTATTGATTCCATTTTTTATAGCCTTTCATGAAATTAATCTAACATATGCAATATATAACCTTTGTCCAGGACTCATGTGTGCATCGTTTTGGCATTTATTTATTGTCAATTAATTATGTTACTTACACTTAAATTCTCAGAGAAACGCTTTTTGTTTTGCTGCTATAAATGATTTTATTATTTTCTATATACTATGGAAGTACATTTATTGTCGTATTCACCAACTACGTGAGTATATAGGCCTGCTTCCAATTAGCAATCAAGTTATTATGGAAATCTGAGCGATTCCTCTAATAGAGACAATTTATGTAAAAAACCAACAGAATGGCAGAAACTTTCTATTGTTCTGTGTACAACTTAATATTGTAACTTTGTTTTCGATTTTAACACTCACCTATAGGGCGCTTTATGTTTATGTTCCATTTAATTCCATATTGTTTTTCGATTTATGCCTTTGTTTGATAAACAGTTACGTGGAGTCAGAATTCTGGTCTCTAATATTTAATACGTCCCATAAAAATTAGCGAAGTGGATGTTTGTATAGCTTTATACAATCAAACAAACGCGTGTTTTCCATTTAATAGCGTACTATATATTCTTTACATTTTCAATAATATGTGCAAGGAATAAATGGATATCTTAATTCAATATAGATGCTATATATATATATGCAGTTAACGCAAGTATTTGCTGCTTGGTATACACACCCGATGGTGAGCTCGTAGGGTCATCTTCGTGATCTGGGGGTTCTGTTAATACATTTTCAAAATCGGATTTCCAGCTCTAACCCCGTCTTGTAGTTTAGGAACACACAACGTTCGGACAATATATATATGGAACCACCGTGGCTTATATCATAATTTGTTACCATGGCAACCATTCTTTCCTTCCTCTTGCAGCTTATTTGGAATATCCTGTCTGTGCCCGTGACATCTGTCCAGGTCAGCGCCTCGACGATTGCACGTCTCACCATCTCCGTGCACAAAACACTTTTTTGGTGCAAGAAGTTTTCAAGCTACTTTTAATTACTTTATTTCTTCTTCATCATCTTTTTTCTATATGTCTTACTATAAATTGCCCTGAGACTGACTTGCTCGGCATGCTTGACACATGTTGCTCGATAGACAGTCGTGTAACTTTAGTATAATAGCAATCTGTTTTTTTGTTTGTATTAGTCGGGCTCAAGTATTTTACGAGTATGATGTAATATGAACTGTTGTTGTCCCACTTTCTCTCCGTCCAGTTGCACAGCACTTTGGCGCACTCACTCATCCTGCATCACACACACAAACGAAGAATATTGTATGCATGACGGCACTACAGACAATGTGCTCGGAACATGCTGCTTCATGTCGAGTTGTCTGTACACTGCACTGGCTATGAGGCTTCACATAGCCTATAATGAACAAAGTGTAAAGTAGTAAACTGTAAGAAAAAGTCTTGAAAACCTTTGGATTCATTTTAGCAAGAAGGTAAAAGTTAGGTGTCGCAAGATGGCGACGATACTTATTTAATTAGCTAGGCGCTTCGCCCTTCCCAGAGCATAGGCCATTGACAACTTTTCTCCAACCTGTTGATAAATGACTGGACTTTCTTGATGGTTGCTTTCGTATTTCTCCAGTTTTCTGCTCCATAAAGAAGGACTGCCTTGACGTTGGAGTTGAAGAGGCGGATCTTGGTACGCGTTGTAAGCTTGCGGGAGTTCCACATCCTTTTCATCATGAGGAATGTTGTTCGCTCCAAATCGATTTTAGCCTTAATTTCAAGGTCGTCAGCAAAATCCAGGTCGCCGAGTTGGCTCCATGGTGTCCACTGAATTCCATTTTGTCTTTCCTGCCGTTGTCTTCCTCATGGTCCAGTGAATTATCCGGAGAAATATGATTGGTGACAACAGGCATCCTTGCCTAACTCCAGTTTTGACCTCGAAGATCTTGGTGAATTGACCACCATGGATAACTTTGCAGGTCATTCCTTCGTGTGGGTTCTTGATCAAGCTTACTAGCTTGTCTGGTATCCCATAGTATCGAAGTAGCCGCACTAGACTTTCTCGATGGACAACGCGACGATAATATAATCGATGGTAATCTAGTAGAAATGAAATGGATGGAAATAAGCTATTTTCATTTTGAAATATGGCTCGAATAATGGAGTAAAGCGAAAGAGGTTGGAATAAGTATACTAGAGTAGACACGTCCATTTAAAGATAAATGATTTCCGTGTTATTTGATTGATTGCCCTTTTGGTTATTATCAGATGCAACCATTTCCTGTTTTAAAAATAGCAGTAGAATTTGGTAGGCATGCAGGTTAATGAATTATTTTCCCATACAATGATAGAATACATTCTCGGTTCATTTTGTCTGTCTGTAGAGTTTATAGAAGCTAGTTGCCATTTTGCAAAATAATAATCGAAAATAAATATTAGCCCTTCTGCGAATCTTTGTCTACCAAACACCCCCAAACCGAAATTGTATGTTTTGGCGCTCGTGTCTACTCTAGTTGATGTATTCAAACCTCTGGGAGTAAAGCTCAGGTATAATAATATAATGTATTATTATTTTTATTTGTTGTACAATTTAATTAACAATTTGTTCGACCAGAAATTGACTACTATCAATGTTTATAAAATATTAGTTCACATTTTATATCGCGGTGCTGCTAATTGTGATCGTTTTAGACGCGCAAATTGATGAACAACATGATGGACGACTACCGGAAAGAGATAGCCCGACAAATGGGAGATCTGGACGCGCGAATTCTGAGCGTGCAGAATCGAATTTCTGCGATTGACGAACATGTGGAAGCCAAGGTTTCAGCAGTGAGTTCTCACATGTCCTTTTTATATAATTTTATATGTGTTTAATTATAGGTGTACCTAGAGAACTTATTTGCCTAAAAGAAAGAAGTGTAACGAGTTCGCAATACTATGGCAACCATTTATGTTTCCAAATGTCACTATGGCGGCATTCCCCAGTGTATAAAACATAATATCGATCGTGTCTGCTGCTATAGGAAGTGAATGCGGAGGAAAAGCTCAGGCAATTTATATTCTGATACATTTTCCGGAAAATCAACAAACAACGAAGGAATATTTTCGCTTCCTAATATCTCAGATATCATCCAAACACAAATGCCTGTAGATGCGCTGTAGGTCAAGCAGTCAAACAGACGGCAAACTCTCAATAAGGAGATTAGTGATCTAAAGATAAAGAGGAAGAGGAAGATCAAACCCTCTTCGTACAAAGGCGACAGCTAAAAAAGAACTACAGTATTCAAACCTTAAATATCCCTATAAGACTTATAAAGATCCGTGTAAGACTTATAAAGATCCGTGTAAGACTTATAAATATCCGAATAAGACTATATGAGTTCCAAATATGACACAAAAACTTCCAACTGAAACATTTATTTATCCGTTTTAGAGCTTTAAATAGTCTAGTTAAACATTTAAATATCCACAGAAGACGTCATCCGATTCAAATATTTATAATTTCTATAATTACGTGGTATTACTGCCAGATATCCACAGATAAGAACACAACAAAACAGAAATATAAGAAAATACCACTGCAGTAATACGATAGTAAGTGATTCTTGCTATATACGTGCTGGACTCCAGAATCCCTGGATAATTTTGGAAAATGCACCATGCCATGCTGGATTAGTGCAGGCTATGAATGGCGTTGGTCTTGAAATGTAGAATTCTATAGTATCGCGCGTCTACCACCGCATTCATGTGAACTCACTCACATCGAGTCAATGTCGTCAATAGTGCAACCAAACAGTGACTATAGAAGAAGGAACAATGAACAGAAATCCTGACGAATGCACTGCTGGCTTATCGATTTCTAAAGATGTAAGATGCTGTCTTTAAAATTCCCTGAGTCATATTAATGGAATACAGAAAATGACTCAGGGAAAGGTAACCCAAGTATGTAGGTACTGCATAGCACTGGTAATTCCTCGGGCTATAAGTAAGCAGAATCTGTAAACTGTAAAATATAATATAACGATGTGGTATACATGGATGTGGATGACTTACTATTGTTTATTGCGCTGGTGTCTATAGAAATCTGACCGTAATACCACGTTATTACAGTAATTCTAAGTGTTTGAATGGGAACTTTGTATGTCCTATTCGGATATTTATCAGTCTTACACGGATCTTTATTGTCTTTTACGGATCTTTATCAGTCTTACACCGATATTTATAAGTCTTATTCTGATCTTTATAAGTCTTACACGGATCTTTAATGTCTTTTACGGATCTTTATATAAGTCTTACACGGATCTTTATCAGTCTTACACCGATATTTATAAGTCTTACACGGATCTTTATAAGTCATGCACGGATCTTTATTAGTCTTTTTTGTAAATTGAGTCAATTTTCTGTATTAATCTTACAGTATACTACATGGATTTCTGAGTTTTGTTTCTGAATTTCCATACTATATACAGTAGAAGAAATCTTTAATCTTGTACTTTCTTCCCTTTACAGTAATCTATATTTCATGAAAGCTTTTGGGGAAACAATTTCACAAAAAGCATGGGTACCCTGAAGCCGCAATAAACATCATAATTTAGAAAATATTACCTTAATCCATGCAGCTAGTAGTAATGGAGGAATGGACAGTGTTGGATTTCTTTTGTCAACAGTCATACCCTGTTATCGATCCGAATCACCATAGGTTTACATTGAATGTTGCACATAGAGTAATACAAATTGCCTTATATTTTACTGATTTTTTCATAATTCTTTAAAAAATCGAAAGTTCAACTTTTTGTTACTGAAGATATTCACATATGCAATAAAATTTATACCGAGATCCTAATTGTCAGTTTAATACAACTTTTGTTTCTAAGTTTATAATTATGCCACCATTTTTCTCTAATTTATTAACGAGAAATCTATGCATATATTTGAATAGTTTCCCTCTGTCACATTGGCACACTCTGAATCGCCTTGTTTGCCTATCTCCAGGCAACGGTTGCCATGTCGGCCAATATTCGCGAAAAGGTGGAATCCATCTCACTGTGGCAAGCGAGTACCTCTGGCTCGATCACAGATATCCGAACTCAGAATCAGGCTATTCAAGATGAGGTGAGTGAGTAAGAAAGCAATACGCCCCAGCGAACATTTTAAGTGGAAAAGATTAAATGTCGAACCATATCAAATATTTGAATAGGCGGGAAGTTTTTCTGACTCATCTAGTGTTAGTTAAAACGCCCCATCCTCAGAATTAATTTTGTTACTTCTTTGAAAAGTTTGTTGTCTGTACATCACATGAAATATTATAAACTTTATTAATCAATTATAAAATAAATTAATTGTAGTAATTCTTCAAGTAATATCGGAGTTTGTCAGTCATATCATTAAACGAAATCAAGTAGCTACTGGTGTTCAGTATAACCCAAATTTTTTGCCACAAATTTTGTTCTCCTTTCTTTGAGGCTGTTTTTGTGGGCACAACCTCTTTTAAACCTTACAAGACGAAAGTATTAGAGCTGACGGAGAAGAGACGATTGAGGGAGAATGTGATTGAAATGGTGAGAAGAAGCAGTTTAAGGTAGATGGGGCATGTGTTGAGACGTGAGGAAGATTCGGGTGTGATGAGATCGTGGAGGTGAATGCGGAGAAAGCGGGAGAAGAAGACAGAAGATGTCATGAATTCAATACGTTTTGACCAGGAAGAATGGATAGTCTAGTTTAGTCCTTTTACTTGCTGGTCGAGTTACCCAACTGTCCCTTGCTTTCACTTGTATAATATGTAGCATATAATGCAAACTAAAATGTTTAACAAACTATTAAACGTTACAGCTCAGCCGAATTGAGGAAAGTCTCGTTCTGATCAAAGCTGAAATTCAATCGCGTGTTGGTGCGGAAATTGACGGCAGGTGAGTAGTGATGGCACTAAAGCCTTCTGGTACTGCTGGATTTTAATTATATACAGTGAAGTCTCATTATTCCTGAGACACTTCGATTCACAAATAAATCACTATTTCTCTGCTAATTGAATAGCATCTAACTGTGTATTCAAATTACTACTGGGGACCAAACCAGCATCTTCTTCTGTATGAAAGATCCCAGAGCAATTGTAACTTCCATCCATCCAGTCTATAATAGTAAAGGGAGAAAGTTCACCTTGCTAAAACACTACAAAGTATACTCCATTTTTGTAATTCCGTTAAGCCAGTAGGTAATTTGGCTTTTCCTTGTCTCGCTTTCTATTACAATTTCCTAAGCAGAAGTATGTTGTACATTATGTATAGCAAAGTTTATGATGTACTATATCAAAATCGAAAAGCAGCGAACAAGTACAAGTTACACCCGTAACTTTGAAGATGAAATAGACTTGCAAAGTCTGTCATTTATCCATCACCACTGCCCACATCTCCCAGGTACTTCCTGTTTTGTCTCATCATCTGGGTGGACTGCTCAAAGTAGACAATCAGCTCCTCGACTGCATCCTTTTCTCCGTCGTAGTGACGTCCATCCGTTTACAGAACGCGAATTTCCAGATTATTGAAGAAAAATGCATTGCGGAAATTCGTTCCCAGAGATATTTGTCCGAATTAAAAAGGCTTCAGTTTATATTTTTATTAAATTATGAAGAACAAACAAAATGCTGATATATATAATAATTGCACTTATCGACCATCTCATTTCTAATTCTGTATTTCTATCACGCTTCCTTTAGTTAGCATTCTTACAGTTTACAAGACGAGGCGCCTTTTCATGAATATATTTTGTAGAAAAACTTACAGCGATCTGTTTTTGTTCGCGGAGTGGTTTGACTGAAATGATTTGCATATTACTGACTTGTCAATAAACCGTCTAGTTTGTTTATTATAGATTGAGATTCATTTTAATTGTTATATTTAGTTTTTATGCGAGCTATTATTGGCGGGTTTGTTTTACAATATATGCTTCCATTTTGTTTAGCACAAAAGCGCAGTATAGCAATGCGATTATTTATTCTTCTATAGAATCCAAGATGTGGACGGCGTGCGGCGTGAAATTGAATTGCTTAAAGCGACGCAGCCCAAAGATACGGTGCCGACACAAAGAGAAATGGACCAGGTAGGCCTATTTGTCATTTAGACACACTGCAGCTTGCCCAACCCTGTTGTCAAACGTAGCTTTGTATTTGTTAACTAATAATTAAAAAGTAGACACGGGGTTTTATGATTGCAATTACGTTTATTTACACGACCTGTAGTTTGTTAGTTTATCCGAATTTCTACCGGAAGCATAAAGTAATAATCATTTAGAAATCAATTATAAAATTCCAGTGCGGATTGTGAGTTTTGTTATCTTCCAGATAAACGTATAACTTTTCCGCAATATATATAATTACATAGTTGTGTTCTACGCTGACACAAACTCTTTTTTCTCTGTGACAATTTCTTTAAAGAAACGTGCTCAGAAATATGTTTTTCTAGATCATAACAGCTGACTGTAAGTTGATGCCTAAATAAATTAGAATGATCTTGCGTGATATCAAGTAATGTCTTCAACAAATGTATACAATATTGTAACGAATGATTATTTTCCCACTCTTATGGCATTGTATTTAAATTTATATTTTAATCCATTTTACATTGTTACCATTCCAGTTAAGCTTGCATCTGATTGTTGAAACTGTTTATTAAACAGAAATATGCGCATTCGTGCGTTGAAGTTCCTTTTAGTTGTACAAGGATATAAGTTAATAAACTCAATTCTATATAATATATATTATATTTGACCTACTGACTTCTCATTGAGTACCAACTAAAATACTAATACTCCGCTGGAAATAGAATCCTTGTGTTTTCATATCCACTAACCGACTATCCTCTGTCTACCACATATGTTTAGCCTGCACCATTTCCCATCGACAATTTGGCTACCAAGCCGGATATGGAGGAGGTAGAGTCAGCCAGATTCTCCTTTTCCTCATTATACCTTTCCTACTTTGATGTTTGTTTTGAATTGTTCTTTTGTTAATTTTATACTTGACTCAGTACAAATTTTATAAAATGCCTCCAGTACCTTTGATATTATTTTCTTACATATCGATATGCTATGTGCTGTTCATTAATTTTCTATATGCGATTTTCATTGGTGTATTTTAAATAGATTAATTTATGCAACAGTAATCTTATGACGTCATCAGTCGTTTAAACAAGTTAAAACCAGTATCCAGCATCTGCAAAAGAAAAATAATATGCGTTTTTTTACGAGAAACAGTCATGGAAACATAAAGCACCCGGTAACAAATTTACTTTGTTTTCACAGAGAAATCATCTGGAACTAAACATATTAATTTGTTGTATAACCTCCATCTAGTAGCTATATGGGTTTAATGGCGGCCAGTCTGTTTTCTTTTGAAGAAATCTTTGTGCTTAGGGGCAATGTCGTGTGTTCGATATCTGTTTACCGGGCACATTGTTTTTCCATGACTGTATATGTTTACTTGCTTTGCTTGAGTACATTACTGAGTACGCCGTTTGACTTCTATCAGAACAAGTCTTCCTCTGCTTGGATTTCATTTTAGCGTTTTGGGATTTTATGTACAGCAATGCGTTTGAGCAGTGTCCCAAGACTGATATTATATTTATGTTACATAATTTAATGTACTTGCGCTCTCTTATACCACTATCTTTCAGTCGAAATGGGACACTAGCTTTGTGCATTCAAAAGTCGTGTTTAATAGAAATATGTTTCTTTATAATGTCTAGTGTGAGCCAGTAAACCTGACTATAGCGGTGTTCTACTGTGTTTCTGAAATTTGGTCGAAATTCATCCCGAAGCCCAAGGTCTGACTGTATACTCAAATCAGGGCCGTTGAACACCCCTGAGGAATATTTTTACCATGCTTACGTTAATATAGAGAGGGGCAAACGAATATACCCTTAGCTAGTCGTGTCAATTAGGCGATATCATGTTTACTGGCAGAAATTCCTCTTTTATAAACGATTTCTGTTGGACAAACGAAGTTTGCCATCTTTTTACTTCTCGTGTTTATTTATCGGGATTTTGATTAAACAAATGCTACTCCGACATGGAGCTGTCTGTCAACTATATTTCGAAATCTAAACCGTCCAATTAGGAATCAGGCGAGCTAAAATCAATATTAATTTAGTGTCGTATTATTCTTATGCATTTTTTCGTTATTTTATTAACGTGACAATATTTGCTTTCAATATTAATCAAACGTATGTTTGATACGTATTCGGAGGCCTCTATCCCAGAACATTGTCTGTTGGTTGTGTGTGTGCACTATATTTTTGTATAATTGTATTGATCTGATCAACAGACTCCCATCCCACCCCTACCCCTACGTAGTGCCAAGCAAGTATTCGTAAACTGGCCGAATCCATGCAGACAGTCAAAACGGTGCTGGGCATGAAAATCCAATCGGAGCAGAAATTGGTGAGTTCTATTTTCGTCTCTGGTATCTCTCTACTTTTGCTCGCATAATATCAGCCATGTCAGATTAGACTACAATGGCTGGTCAGCTTAGTCGGAGTGCAAATGAAATTTTAAGCAAATCACAGTAAACGTAGCTCTCGTGAACAGTCTACTGATAGTAGTCCACTGTGTTTCCCGTTCTAGTGCTTTTGGTTCTTTTTTAAATCTTGATCGATTTCCTATAAATTCGCAGTACAGTTCCTGAATATATATAAAAATATTTTTTAGCTCTGGCGTGTATTTACAGGTTTTGATAATGTTACCATTCTTGAATTTAAAGTACGCCGATTCCGAAGTCCACTGGTAAAGAAACAGTTCTGAAATTTTAGACTTTTCAACGCAGGTATATTGCTCAACTTAAACTATTGTGTTTAAACAGCATGGCGCTCATCTGGACAGTGTTCCTATGTGGCACTGAGAACTGGACCGTTAAACAGAGTGACCGAAATAGGAAATGGTCCATTGAAATGTGGTGCTGGAGGTAGATGCTTGGCGTCTCGTGGAGGAATATCGAACAAACGCTTCAATACTGGAAGAGCTGGGTTTGAAGAAGAAGGAGCTCATGGCCAAAGTGGTACATCTAAAGATGGCATATTTCGGGCAAGTTATTAGAGGCAGTGCAGGAAACCTGTTACTGTTGATAATGGAGAGAGCTGTTGAAGGAAAATGATGCAGAGGTGCACCCAGGAAGTTCTGGCTGGATAACATCAAGGAATGGAGCTGAAATACATATCCTGAGTGCTCAAAACATGAAGATCTGGATGGATAACATCAAGGAATGGAGGAATGGAGCTGAAATACCTATCCTGAGTGCTCAAAACAGGAAGATCTGGAGTAAATTGTCGCGGATGTGGGCTGTGCCTGTCGCCAAACTTCATCCGAAGACGGTACATCAGTATGTAGTAAGAATAAGTTTCAGTCAGTTTCCGTGGCTGAATACCCGCAGTCTCAATAGTGTTGTACGTCTCTTGAATTACTGAACAAATATAGGCTATACCGGAAATAATGCGCGGCTTAGAAAACTATTTTTATTGCAGGTTGAAACATGTAACATGAAATACAATAAGTTCAATTTAGGTAATCATGAATAGATAA
>JAUYWV010157145.1:0-18480 GCA_032274565.1 Nematoplana nigrocapitula
TGTTGATAAGCGAAACCGGTCGCGTTATGATTATAAATGTTTGCCTTGATCTTGGTTTTCCTCTTTTTACTTCGTATTAATATTATTGATTGACTAATTCAAATCGAGGTTCGATAAAACGTTTCATACATATACATATATGTATACAGTATATACAGGGACTCATCTAAAATGATTAAAAATGAAAATTCAATAAAAAATAGTTATCAGTGCATGAATTTAGCGAGTAGTTTCACTTCTTGTGTTAGTCCATCATACTCTAAAGTAAATATAACACATTTTTAATCTCATCCAAGAGAAGGTTGTTTAAGCAGGCCTATAAGATTTACCAATTCATATACAGATCTAGGTCATTTGGTAATAATACATAAAAACGTTCCTTCATCTTACGCCTGATATTTTTCTATATATGTCATATAACTATTTCTGTCAACGTCTGAGAAGCCTTTCCGTTTCTATTAGAAAGATGTTAAATTTCCAAGACCATCGTATATGGACAATAACATTCTGACGTATACTCTGGTCTCCAAAAGGGCTTTTTCTATAAAGAGAGTTCAATTGTTTTCTGTCCCATCAAACACACTTGAAAGAATATTGAATCTTCGGCCAAGTGTGTCACGGCAAAATTATGAAAGTCTGCTCACAATGAGAGTCAGTCTAAATAGATATTTAAATAGTATTGTTAAAATTATTATTAAATAAATTTAAAACACAAAAATCTAAAATGGCCTGTGACTATTATTCATTCTTGTTTTGTGATAATGTAAGCGGGTTATGAAACTATATAGTGACTAAATATCGAAATGCAAAGTTAAACATTTGTGATTAATTTTTTTGTAATTCACATGGTGCTAGTTTAGTCTGCATTGTTATATTGCCATTTATAATATTCAGTGTGGCCAGTGCATCTTATTAGAAAGTTAACGCAGAGAAAAAAATTGCAGTCAAAATATTTGTAGAAGTGAATGAAAATTAAATGAATTTCAATAATATTATCACGAATAACTAGTCCCTGATTGAGCTTTTCTATATTGACTGGCCCAGAAGGTTATCCGGGTTCCCCATTTAGTTCAATACACGTGCATTTGAGCTTCTTTCTCACCATGAGATATCAATTATTTTCCTCCATGCCCATATAGATCGAATGTGTTCTCGAGATATTTGATATTAGTCTGAGTCTTGTTAATCTGTGCTCCATCATCAACAAGCTAACTAATAATCAAAACATTACAAAACTGTATTGTACAGTATATGAATGAATTTAAAATTATTTACAATACCTTTCTCAATGGGTTGTCTTTGCTGTTATTGACCTCTAAAGATTTTTCTAGCCAGATGCGAGATTTGCTTGGATAGAACTGCGGATCACATTTTGGAACGATTAATGTTGCATTAGTTCAGATTGCTTTCCTTTGGATTCCTTGGTCTACATTACATCTCGATTTTGCATCTGATTGTTTGAGAATTATTTTGTCGTTTTTAATATCTGCATAGTGATCGGTTTTTTGTTCCATATACTTTCAAAATACGAAGTCTATTTTAACATTGAATATCCAGCATTCTTAAATTATTTTAATTCCATATTTAAAATTGAAGCAAAACCATTGAAAATATCTTTAGTTCGTCATTGCTCGTTCTATATATAATACACAAAGAGGTTTGAATACATCAACTATAGAGTAGACACGCGAGCCAAAACATGTAATTTCTGTTTGGTAGGCAAAAATTACATAAGAGCTAATATTTATTTTTGGTTAATGCTTTGAAAATGGCAAATAGCAGCTTTAAACTGTACAGATATACAAAATGAAACGAGAATGTGTTCTACCATTCTATTAGAAAATTAATCACTAACCTACATGCCTACGAAAGAGGTTTGATGTCTACCAAATTGTACTGCTGTTTTTAAAACAGAAAATCGTCGCATCTGATTGGCCGAAAACAATTCCAGATCGTCAAGAAAATTCATTCTCAACATATACGGGACAAGTTTGTATATAACATATACACTGACCACAAAAGATATTTAAATATTGACTACAGGTAAAGAATCGGCAAGGAAAACGAATACAAAGAATAAAAAGGAGAACCAACCAAGCTTATAAAGACATTGAAACAAGCTACTCTTGAATGAAGTATTCTCGAAACAATCTTGATTTTTAAAAATAGCATGTTCGACAAGATATCCACCAGTAGACCGGTTTCGGGGTTATTGCCCCTCTTCAGTATTGGGTAGGATTCGAAGCCGTAGTATAAATATTCTACCTGAAATGTGATTTTATTTCTATTCCATTATATAAGCAATGTTAACTTTTATTTATAAATCAATATATTGGATGCTTATATATTTATAGAGTGGTTAAATTGCATACTTGCAGTAAAATATTTGGGTCTTATTCCTTTCCTTCCCCCATTTCCATAATTTCTCCCCTGCATCGCCAGCGGACGTCCTTGTCTGACAGAGACAGGGTTCTGGGGAAGAACTCCGTGGTTTTGCCAAAATGTAACTGCATTCTCCTTTCATCTCACTAGATCTGCGAGCTCTAAGAAGTTCACCATAATTAACAACAGCAAAGTATATACTCTTCTCTGGGCACTCCCCACTGGGTCCCTAGCACTCTCATAGTCCCAGTGGACACTCCAGTCCAGGGGGAAACCTTCGTAGAGCTGTGCAATCATAGCAAACCCTGACTTTAGCCGCCAAAGAAAGTGCATAGTGTCTGCATAGGGAAATTCGAACAAATTTGGAAAAATGGGGGGAAAGGAATAAGACCCAGATATTCTACACAAATAATAGTATTATCGGTATAATCTAGCCGCACATATCAGTGAGACGGAGACACTGAATATGTAAGAGATGATAAAATCGGATTCTTCTCTTTAACAGGTCTTGCTTGAATTAGACTTTTTGAAATATTTATTTGTAAACGTTTTTCAGTTGTGAGCACAGAGCCGGCTAGCCCCCATATAGAGTCTCGCTGCAGGAAGGGAAATGCCAATGCTTACTCAAAAAAGGCCAGAAGCAAGTATGCGGGGAGAAGTTATGCGGTGGATCACGCGATATTGAGTGGTCGACTTGATCGTTCACGTTCACCTTATCGCATCTTTCCCCACACACGTCACAATCAATTAGCAGTGTGGGGAGGATGTGGTGAGAGTTGGATTTGTCGATATTTCTCCTGTCTTTCTGCGAGTTGTTTCTCAGTGCGACTCTGACTACCTGCTTGCTCTGTGTCGATTTCCATCTCCGAGCAATTATCCTCACCAATGTGCTCTGAGTAGGTCAGTCAACCCCCCCCCCCTCTTCTTCATTGACTCACTCCAGTGAGCAGACGTCCCTCGTCTATCACAACTAACAACTCATCAAATACGATACAGAATACCAATATTAGTTACATTTTCTATATACACATGCTTTGCGTGAGTTCCATGGGACCCCAAAAACAAAGTGCAGACTCCATTGAAATATATTCACACTTTGAAAAATATTCTATATTATTAAAAATCGATTGAAAAATGTCTACAAGAAACACATATAAACAGTCTGTTCAATGTTATCTAAACAAAGTGTTCAATTTAGTGTTGTGAGGCCTTACTTCGTTACCAAAATGAAAAATAAAAGCTTTTAGAAACATTTTGTTTAAATTATGGGACGGAATATCTAACATTACTTTTCTGTTAAATCACATTATATGTCATCTATATCTTTTGTCTTTCGAGACAAAACTGTGGAAAAAATATTTGTTATTCAAAAAGCTCATCAGTCAAATTCGTGATTACTATTGCAATCAACATTGGAACATTTGTCAACCGATATTGAATATATTGCAAGCGATTTTGAAAGAGTTGCTAAGTTGCATTTGTTGAAATTAAACGTGAAAATGTTGACAGATAAACACTATTATTTCAAAAAATAAGTGTTATCGGTAAACCTGTTCTAATCAATAGTATAAATTAGATAAGTACCAACATAAATTAGATAAATGATCTAGAAATTTGATAGCAATTCTCTCGAAATAATTATACTGTGATTGCGTGTATATGCACTTCGAGTCCCTGTAATATTTAATGTAATATCACGTTCAACACTTAAATAGAATTTAATAGCTTATATTACAACTATTGAACACATCAACGAATCTAAATTGATAATGGATGCATGTAATGTCCACATGGCGGCATCCAGGTCAGAAACTGGGTCCGCTATACTAACCAGGTGGACTAAAGGAGAAGTTGAACTTGAAAGCCACAAAAAAGCTCGCGTCTTCTGCGATTTTTGGTGTCCGACAGACATTGATCAAGTGTTAATTGGCGTTATTTTGGATAAATAGAATCGAAAATAATGAAAAATACGCATGTACTTATAAATTCGTAGACGGATGATAAAGTGAGCCTAAATAATTTCGTAGTACCATAAGTTTAAAAGTTTGTCAAATCAACAGAACAATGTAATTTTTATTTAGAGCTGTTTACCACTACAGTATATAGTAAGAAATATTTCAACTCGCACAAAATGTAAATTTTCTGCATAAGGGAAGCCACGTCTGCAGCGCTGGCACAATAAGAACGTGTTTTCTGTGAGGAAAGACACGTCAAACAAAACACCTGCTACAGTGTACTTGCACCATACGTGGTCTAAGCAACTGCTCCCCATTTGTATATGAGCAGGCGCACATACATGCTCACAACCCGCATTGCACTGGAAGTTACTCACTACAAGACAATTCGAACGGGATACAGTAGTATTGTATGTATAAGTAGAAGTGGGAGTCAAGCAAGCACTTTCCTTTTATTATTATGTCCACAGGGAAGAAGGATTTCGTGGATAATTTTTTGCAAATTAGTATTTGCACATGACTATATGTAGGCCCGTAGCCAGCTTTTCTAGAGGGTGGGGCTGCCGAAATACTGTAGATGTAGTGGAACTAACCTATAGGCATGATCATAGTAGTAGGACTTGGGCAGCCTCCAACGCTAGCAACGACCTAGTTTTTGGTTGCTAGGGCTGACGTCAAGTATGTCAAAGTCATTGCTGATGTGGACAAATCAGAGCACTTCACATCATACGTAGGTTAATATCACAGGAATTAACCTTGGGGAAACATTTCCTTGTAGAGTTACATGAAACCCTACTACTTAAACGGATCGATATCGTCATGACAACCGTTTGTAGGATAGTATGGTAGTAAGAAATTTTGGGAAACCCCCTGCTGTTGGCATTCCTGGTCAAGGGGACGAGTCAACACCCCAACCTTTCGTTTCCTGGGACACACAGGAGATCGACATATCCAGATACTGCCCCGGCATGCCAAAAGCAGCGTCTCCTTGGCCATCTCACGCGGAAAAGAAAGGAGCTCAGGCTAAAAACAAGGGTCGCCTACTACTATTTACGGAATTGTCTAGATATAATCGTTATTGTTGTGACAACCATTATACGTTATTTTCCGACCCTTTGGGGCTGTGTCAAAGCAATTTTTGGGGGCTTATTTGATCGAATTCAGAATGTTGTCACTCGATCGGATTTCACGAGATGAGTCTACATGCAAAATTCCGGGAGCCCCTCCTCGCTGGAGATCAGGATCGCCTGCTACTACATGGAATTTCCTGACCGATATCGCCATGACAATCCTTAAACGCTGTTTTCGTGAATTCGATAGAATACTCCCCATTCAACAAATTAGCCAATCAGTGCAGTCGCAGGTGACAAGTATAACATTGTTGGCACAATTAAAGAAATCTGCTGTTTATGGAGTGTAAAATTCTTGCATTTATCTAAATTTAAGTGTATTTTATTACTTCCCGTTAGGTTAGGATTAAAATCAATATAGTGAAATCGCAGCAATTTCATCGCATAGATCGTCTTATGGAGAACATACTGTATGTACTGTATGATTATACTGTACATAAGTTGCCTTGTCGTTCGTTATGTCGTAAATTGTTTCAGAAATTTGTGGAAAACTACTCTATGGTAGAACAATCAATTTTAAAATGTTTTTTTCTAAATTCGGGTTTAGTTGTTTGTTGAAAAATCTTTTTACATTTTTACAGTATGCGAAACTGATTTATTAACCCTAAGCGGTGGGGGGGGGTGACTACGCACCCCCGCACTCCTATGGCTACGGGCCTGTATAGACAGTATATTGACCCTCACTGTTCTTCGGGGTATACTGGCAAAGCAGTTAGTGTTCTAAACAACGATGGATGGAGGTGAATACAGAAAAATAATAAACCTATTTAACGTTGTATGTATAATGTTTGATCACCCCATTGAAATACATTTCGTGAACTTCTACTCGGAAGAGTGTAGAAACGCGATGTAGCTAGGCAGTTGACTGTCTCCTGGGTTTGGCTGGTGAAATGTCTATTTAATGAAATTGATGTTCATATCGTTACTATAAAAAATATAATAAATGTTCATTTTTTAAAATGGGAAACGTAATCGTTATGTGAAAAAATAGGAGAGAAAATAAATAGGAGCAGTCGTTCATTATATCGAGTGTTATGCGATCAAAAACACAAGTTTGAAAGTTCATTATAGAGAATATCTGAGACAATAAGAATCTGGACGATGGATATGATTTGTATAGTGCGCGTAGATTCTAAGAACTATTTTAAATTTTTATGAATAGTTTATATTTTTTCTGAAAAATCTCTAGTTACGTATAATACTACTATGAGTAATACAGTGGTAAAAGTCCAGGAGATGCAGATAGTCTGGTTACCGAAGAGGGCCGTACCAGAAGAAGTGCATGGCACATAGTTGCTAAGAAAGGCTCCGGAGTAAACTCTCCGTTGACTTAAGACAGGCACGAAAGACCCTGGAGAAGAATAATGTAGTCTCTAGAAGACGATATATGGTAGTGCAAGAGGGCGACAAAAGTATAAAGCCCCATCCTGAGGGCATAAAGCGTTGCGAATTTGAAGACTTCGGAGAAGATGGACGCGTGTTTACTAGACCCTATTCATATTCCGACGACAGATCCAGCGACACTATCAATTAATATGTCACCCTGTGTTACCGTTTCTTTTAACAAAAAGGATGCACATGACACCTGAACATATGGCAGTAGAATAATCATCTGTTAATTCACATGAGTACTGATAAGTAACAAGTAGAGGATTGCTTATATTTTTTAATTGCTTGGTTATTTTTCAAAAATTGGAGTGATTTGACACAATATTTATTACAGTTCCGAAAATATTTTTAGAGGAATCAAATCCTAAAATATATTTTTAGAAATTTATCTATTGGCAATCGTACAGCATCATCATCTTCTTCTTGTTGTTCACCACACGACAAGCCTAGCATACTGGCCGGATATAGGCGGGTCCCGGATGTACTGCACCAATTGTTTTTTTTGCTGGGGGGCGGGGGTGTTGTTGAATTGCCCGGAGGGTAGCCCACAGGCTCTTGCAGACTTCGAACCACTCGCGATGATGGCTCCCAGCTGCTTTGATGTCTTGATTAGTGGCGCGCCTGTTGGCTGACCTGGCCGACTGGAGCGGGATGGGGATCGTGGACTGGTCCAACCCCCGGGCCACGTTGGCGGCTGCATCGGCCAGCTCGTTTCTCTGGACCTCTCTGATGGTCTGGATCGCCGACTAGATACTTCGTCCACACTCGCAATCCTGCTGCAGGCGGCCGGCTTCCAGTTTGACGATGGCCGACTGCGATTCGGACCATAAGCGGATCCTTTCGAGGTCCTCCAGGTCCAGGTGTTGAAACTCCTCGGTGATGCCCGGAGCGCTCGTATTTCAGCGGTGTAACTGCTGCAGACTTACACGTGCTGGGCGGATGAAGGGGATGGGTTCCCGGTCGCCCATGCAGATAACAGCGCCACTGCCTCAATCCAGGCATCCATCGCGAGCTGAGCCATCGGTTCAGGCATTGGCATCCGCTTGGCGCGGGAGTCCAGGAAAGTTCTCGCCGCTGTCGCCCTGGTAGTTGGATCCTTAATCCTGGCGATATTCTGCAGAGGGTCGCTGGGTGGAGGGTTTATCGCCGTTGGTTCTGGCTGACTCGCAGACTCTCAAATAAGCTTCAAGGACTCGCTTCTTTAGCCGTGGTTGAGTTATTTTCTCCGCAACCGTTCGTGATGATGTCGATGCCGGGAGTCGGGTCACTTTCTTGTAGATAGTCGCCGCCCGTTGCTAGGCCACCATGCTAAGTGGTGGCAGGTCCGCTTAGGCCAGAACGCTCTCACACAACCAGTTATTACTCGTGCGCAGGCCGTCTGTTCCCTTTTTACCAGTTCTTTAGACGGGTGAGACGCTCCGCATATCCATCTTCCACAGGCGTAGTCTGCGATTGCTCTAATGTTAGTGATGTAGGCGGCTCTTGAGACCTCGCGTGCAGCTCAAACTGACTTGCTGCAGATGTGTCTGGGTGCGGTCCGTCGGCAACCATGCGCCAGCAGACATCCATGGCGTGTCGTGCGAAGTTGAGTTGGTCGTCGAAAATCAGACCGAGGAATTTTTTGGTACTGGGTCGTATTCCATGGGTTGACCATTGATCTGGAACATCACTCTCTTTATGCCTCCACACCCTACGTACCGGGTCCAGTGTGAAGAACGTGTACACGCACTTGCCCGGACTGAGATCCACCTTTCACTCGGTACACCACGCCGCCACTGCATCAAGGGTCACTGGAGGCGTTCGGTGCAGTCGTCTACAGATCTGTCGCTGGTCGAAAGCGCTGTGTGATCGGCGAAGAGTCTATTGTCTACGTTGTCGGGGATCTTGGCTGGCAGATCATTGACATACATATACTGTATGAGCCACCATACAGGTGACAGCACAGAGCCTTGTGGGAGGCCCTCGCGGAACAACTGCTTCTTCTTCATCATCTTCACCACACGCCATTCCCGCCTTCCTAGGCGGATATCGGCGGGGGCTGCACAAGGCGCCCCATCTTCCGAAGGTATTGCACCACCCGCAGAGGCGACTGGAGGATGAATAGGAGAGTCGTCTCCCGCCGCTCATTTCGTGATGAGGTGTTCTACATCCTCCGGCACTCCGCACACGGGGCAGTCCGGTGAAGGCATGCGGCTAATGAGGTGGAGGTACTCTTGCGTCAAGGGGCTCTGGCCGGACCGCAGTTAGTTAACCACCGTCTGCTTGCCCCGGGAAAGGCCCTTGGGTAGATCGGGCCACTTCGTCCTCGTCCTTCGTTCTTACGCATCTTTGATGGTGGACCTCCTGATCCCGCCTTGGCCGTTTGTAGTGAGATGGCCGCGCTCGTCTGGTCCAGGCCGGTGGCCTCGTTGGCCACCCTATCCGCCTCCTCGTTCCCCTCCAAGGCGCAATAAGATGGAACCCACACCAGCTGGATGAGGGGCCCCGGGCACGGATGGCCTGGATCACTTCCCAGATGCGCTCGCCTGTCTTGCACTCCTGATGTAGCGGACCCGCCCCGATACGCACCAGAGCCGACTGCGAGTCCGACTTTCTTGCTGCTCGTATTCTTGCAGATTCGATGAGAGAGCAGTCCTGGACTTCAGTCTGGTTATCCGGTGATATTGTTCCCCTACCTAAGAAGAACCCAGCTCCTTATTTAGAAAATGACCTACTCCCTATAACACTGGCAAGCACCATCTGCAAGCAAGTAGCAGAAATAGTCATGACTAAGCTTCTCTGGGACCAGATCGGCAAACTCATCGATTCCAAACAGTTCGGTGCCACTAAAGGCAGATCTACTATGCAAGCACTCATTCACCTGTTCCACAAGTTTTTGAAGCAACAGACTCTGGTAAATCCCCTAGACTCTTGCTTATAGATTTTTCCAAGGGCTTCGACCGCATAAACATCAACATCCTAATTGGAAAAATCATGAGTATGGATGTTTCTCCATTCCTCACCAGATGGTTGTCAACCTTCATCTGAAGGCGCTACCAAAGAGTGAAATACCTTGACACTACTTCAGCATGGCTGGAAGTTTCCGCCGGTGTCCCCCAGGGCACACTTTCAGGACCAATTGCCTTCTCACTAATGAACAACGATCTAGACGTGGAAATCAAGTACGTATAGATGATAGCACGGCCGTTGAAATCGTGGATTTTTCCTATTCGTCAACCTTGCAGTCTGTTGTTGCTGACGATATTCTTACTAATGATCAACGATCTAGACGTGGAATTCAAGTACGTACAGTAGATGATAGCACGGCTGTTAAAATCGTGGATTTTCCCCATTCTTAGATATTGAAATAGTCTTCCCCCTTATGGTAACATGTATTATAAGGCTTCTCATGCTTTAAGTATAGCTATTGTACGCTTAACACTTTTCATATTTTTGTATGTTGTGCGCATTTTTGGTTACAATGTTTCGTTATTTCTGTGTATCCTGTTATCCTTGAATTCATGCTTTCTGCTTCTGTACCATCAAACCCTCTAGGTTTCAATTCAGGAAATAAAACTATCCTTATTCTTATTATATGCTTGATAGAGAAGTTTGTACATTTCTATGCGTTGGTTTCTTGTCAAAGATTCGAATTATCTTCACTATATATACAGTATTAAATCAAAATTCCTTCACAAACAAACACATACACTTCTTGGGGAAAATATGCACATTACATAAATTCGTTAGTGCTATACCATATGTTACCATATCTTTAAGATCTTGATATAAATCTAAAAATATACCTTTGTGGTGAAAGATACCAATTAGAATTTTCTAATTTATGCCCTATTTCAGACGTATAATTTGAAATAATGAGAGATTATCGTATACGGATGCCATCTGGTTCCATTTTTTATTGGGAGTATTACACAACCTTTTCAGCATTTACTGTAACGTTATATACACTGCAACTAATTTTCGAATATTTCTGTTTGATTATTTAAAGCTAAACGATAACTGCTTTATAGTGAAACGTCTTTACATGGTTTTAAAAAATAACAATGTTTGAACATTACGGTTAAAGGGTATACTGTCTCCACAGATAAAATATAAACTACAAACTACTCAATCAAATTGTTTTCTGTTTGTAACACATTATATTCATTGAACAATCAATAACAACAATAAATTTGTTCGCCGAAGAGGGTGAAAAAAAGCTTACTATTTTACGTAAAGGGTCTTCATAAACATAGAGACGATGTGTGTGGTAAAATCCTAAGCCGGTGATCACGCAATTGAAGGCAATGAGATAAGTGGGCAAGCCTCATAGAAGAGTACTGAGGAATTGATGAAAAAGAATGTTGAAAATGGGAACTAACTGGTATAACTATTATAATAAATTTATAAGAAACGTTCATTTCACATCTTCGTAATACTTCTAGAAGTTATTAGAACCCATAATATTCAGAAGTATGATATAACAAATTGAGTATGAGACAAGATATGTATTTAAGCAAAAGTACTTAAGATCCATGGCAGGTCCTTAAAGTAGTGTAAAGTTTATATATTAACCATGTATAATAGAGATGAAAGCAGTGTCACTGGCAGTCATTTCACTCGAAAATCTGGCGGATATACTGAGAAACAAGACTGATGCAGTGCATCTCCGAAGAAGAAGGTCGACGCTTATTAGAAGTACTGTGTGTGGGTTGCTGATGTCGCTAACGAGACCGAAAATCCTACTCTCCAATCCCCCTCGTGTACAGCGAAGTTCTACTCATTTGGGTAGTGTCTTCTCAATATCATGGATACTTCATTACGTCTTGGTATAGTGCAGGCCCTTTAATTAAAAATCGTGCAACGCTTTTTCTTAGATTCCATGTCACATTGTGAGAAAAGACTGAACACAGCCTCTGACAAGTCAACTCTGTTGAGCTACGGATGTACAGACTTTGTAAACCATATTTCCCTGCTTTCTGACACCATTTATAATGCGCAAACACTGCTATCGCTGGTTGTCGATTCTGCAAACAAAGTAGATCTCCACATCAATGAATCCAAGACCGAATTTAAGTGTTACAACATAGAAGACAACACAAGACTAGTAGCTAACCAACAAGAGCTTAACAAAGCTAATGGATCATGGATAGACAATTTAACAACTATATAAAGACAAGGAAAGCAAAGGCCTGAACTGCAATGTGAAAATTAGTCACCAGCTGGCAATCTCAGTTAACACGTAAATTAGAAAATCAATGTTTTCGCTCCATTATTGAAAACATGCTACTTTACGAATTTGAAACTTAGACACTGACTCAATCATTAGACCACGAAATTGATGGCTGCAATACACAAATCTTGTTCGGTATGCTCAAAACATAACACAACTCATGTGGCTACTGGCGCTTATGCAAATCACACATCAACATGTCAGTTGGAACTATACCTCGCACCTGTGGTAACGAAATGCATTGATAAATCATGTTTGGTTTGTTATATATACCGGTACTGTTTGTATAAATTTATTACCTGTTCAGAATCCCAATAAAAAATTTAGGAAACGGTTCACGTAATTTCTGTGCATAATTAAAATTCTCAGATTAAAAAGGAGAATCAAGTCTATAAATACCAAACATTTATTTCATAGCAACCCGTCTCGAACTCATTATGGAAAAACATGAAAACTTGTAATGGAAAATCTTTTAGGAAAAACGAGGCACTGTTTTTAGTAAAAGACACATTTAAAGATGGTTTCTGCACTTTTACATCCAATCCCTCACGGGTCGCCATCTCCAATCAATCACGTATGTCGAGCTGGTACAACCCAGGAGATGCGTAAAGACTGCACGCGGTCCTCTTCTACGTATGTGCTCCTTCACGTATTCAGCGAATTGTGCGCCCAATATAGCACGGCTGAGGACCCACCTCACTCGTAAATAAATCTATACGACATTTGACATTAATGACAAAGGAGTCCGGTTGTTGATGGGAGAAAGAGAATGGGGTGCAGTCTAAACGCAAATCATGGTTGTATAACATGCTCTGGGAACGATCACGGCGTGATCAACTCGGCACGTGATTCGGCACGTGATGCCTTGGAGATGGCGATCTATGGGGCCTTGTTGATAAAAGTGCAGAGCCTATTTTTAAAAGTGACTTTCACTAATAACAATTCTTCAATTTCTTAAAATTTTTCCATAACATTTTTTAATGTTTTTTTCACAGGGAATACTTAAACTAGTAGTCCCTAGTTTTTTTCGTTATGCTGTTGTTTCAATTTGTACACGCAATATTTAAATTGGCTTTTTAATGACTGAAAAAAGGGTCAAATTAATTAAATAAATGGTTATATACCGATTCTTTAGCATAATTAGAAGTTGTAAATTATTTCTTATAAAAATTGGTGAATTTGTCATTCCAAAGAAATACACAGAGGGTTGACTATTGAGTAGTCTCAATCGAATTTAGTCCGTGCTACACTCGAAATACATATAGAGCACCTCTGAATACCAAAATAGCAAACAAAACAATCAGCGGAAATGATTTTATGCTTGTCAATTCTTCCGCAGTTTCCATTTTCAGTATGTTTCAAGTAATTCCTTGTTTCAGATGTTAACTTGATCAGATTTATTTTAGATATATGTAGAGGATGAGCTAAACTTAAAACTGACAGCTTGACAGTTAACTTAATGAAAATTGACAGCGACGTTTTAAACAATTATAAAACCATATTTATTTCGCTTTTAATTCCCAAATTATAATACGTATATGTTTAGCATAAACTCAGATAAACTTTGAACACTAGAGTCGTGGAAAATTTATTTCTATTTTTGTAGATTCGAGGTCAAGGTTTTCTGGCATCCAAATTTAGGCACAAATGATGATAGAGTGAGCTGTGCATCATCTGAGGTTTCATCTCAATCTGTTCCTCTCCCTAAATTCATTGAAATACAGTATGTAGTAGTTAATGAATTACATTGTTCAGGCTTATACTTGTGTAGTTGCGTGTCGCTTTTGATATTATAAATAAAAATGAAAACGCCAGGTTCATGAAGTCGATTGTTTATTGCATGCAGAATATTTTCGCCAGCTCTCATCGGTGCAAAACGCAGGAATGCTGGAACTGTTATCAAAGCCGTTAAATGAGTGATTATTTAAGCGAAGACAAATCAGTAAATCAAAGTGGCGAGATAAAATTCACACAGAAGAAAAAGCGTCTACCAATATCTGTACACAATTAAAGTGAAAATAAATTAAATAAAATATAAATCATTAATATTGGTCATGGTTCGTTTTGTTCACAGATGATATCGACCAATATATGTTTTAAACCAAAAGCAATAGTTTTGTATCAAAGCATTGGTATAAATGTTTTTAAATTTGTAAATGTCAAGCCGAATACGAGGTTCAAATGATTTCATGAAAATTATACACCCTAAGTATTGTGAGAAGAATACAATTTTCTGATAATTTGGAATCTTCTAAGGAAATTTGAAAAATATGGTCTTAAAAGTTGCATAACATAATAATATGAAAAGTCCGCGGACATCATGTCGCTGCGTCTTTTATTTTGAAAAAACGCCAGTCAAAGCAAAACAACCATTCAGTGCTAGACCAAAGTTTATTATGAAATTCAGATCAAAACACGAGCATGCACAGAACATTAATCAAGTCATCTTCCGAGATCAGAAATCCGATAATCAAAGTCACGGACACCTACAGTCCACACCTTGGCATTGCAAATAGTATAAGGCTGGAAACTACCTACTAAAATACACACACAACAGAAATATAACAGCCAGCAAACACAAAAGAGCGCGGCCCGATTCGCCCCCCCCCCTGGTAGGATAGGGTTAATCTTTTTTCAATTATCGGGGAGATTATTCCATAGAATGGAAGTTATATCAATAATTTTACCTCTTGTTGCAAAAGCCGTGCAATTTAGGTGCATGAATATTGCTATTTTGCCTCGTTGGATAGGGATGAATAGATATATTTTTTTGTGAGAGAAGACTGGAATTCATCACTCTATGATTGTAATTGTCAGAGACTTGTAGTATTTCTTATCTTTTTAAGTTTTAATAGTCTTTAGTAGTAGTTTTTGTGTAATTTGAAGTCTATTTATTAATTAATTTCAAGAATTACAAAAACATTTCGATGCCATAATTATATATTGGAAAAAAATCTCACCTTTAAATAAAATATTTTTCTGTTTACTGTTTTTTGTAACCTCTAATATTATAAAATATATATATAAGTACTTATTCAATCAGAGATCCTACAAGATCTCGAAAGCGTTGTAAGCTGAAATGCCCACCAAATTTCCGAAAAATGCTCGCGGCCAACATCGGCACTTACGTTTACACGAACACGTCCAGCGTGTCTACGGCGCTTTTGGTCCGATTGTAGTGGAGAATAATCTCCGGTTTCTTGTCTTGTTGATTCTCATGAACCTCAGCATTGTGGTGCTGCGTAGATAATAGAACCACATTTTCTTCTTCTTTGGAATGTATGAAACTTGCTGGACAGCACAGGGCGAGAACGGACGTCTAGAATAACAGAAGGCAGAAATCGGCGATTCATTTTCACGGTGCCACGTAAGGTAAGTTGACGATTCAGCATTAAGAGTGCCAGATCGAAGGAGGTGAAGAAATTGTCAGTTGTGTATCCTCTTCCAGAACCTGAAATATGCTCGGCCAGTGGCAGGACTACTCTGGATGCTTGTCCAACTTCACGACCGCGTCCAGTTATACTTGTGTACAGCTCAAAGTTGGTTACGTACGCGGAGTCCACATCGCAGCACTCCCAAACTTTCATGCCGTACTTGCCGTGTTTTGAGGGTAAATAAAGTTTGAATGGACAGCGGCCACTGAACACAACCAGCAGCTCGTCCACGCAATCCTGCGCACCAACTTTGAAGTTGTTGCGGCAGAGAGCAGCTAACTTGCCATGAAGTACGCGAATTTGCGCCATCTTATCCCGCTCTCTCCGTTCTTCACGGTCCGCGCGTGAGTCGAACCGGAGGACACGTGTCAGCACTTGAATGCGATTCCTTACCATGCACCTGCCGAAGACTGGGCGGCCACTTTCCGGGTTCCGGAAATGTATCACTTGTCCCCATCTTGCTCTATACACTCCACAGTACAACAATATTTACCTTGTATGAAGCCTTGTTTGACTCTTGACTATACGTTATATACGATTTGATAATCGAGAAAGTGCAAAATAACGTTGGGGTCGCTAGAGACCCCATGGTATATAACGCTGCATTTTTTGAATTGGTAATAAATAATCTACTATAATAGCGCTTTCTATATTTTTTTCTACCAAGTGTAGGAAATATCTGTAGAATTTTTACCACGGATCGTTTGGTTTCAGAAAAACATTTAGTTCAGAACTATAGAAGTTATAAATGTGTTCTGGGGTCGCTAGCGACCCCATGGTAAATAGAAGGTTAAGATGAATAAGAAAAGAATAGTCAGAAAAAATACATAAGGACACTATCTGGAAAACTAAATTATTGTATTCGTTTTCTTTGCAATTGCGTTGTCTACATACATTGCAATCTACTAATGTGGAGCTCTTTCGCCTGTCGTATTGCTTCCGTTTAACCAAACCGATGCCATTGTATTTCTCATAAAAATTGCCGACGTTTCGTCTAAGTGATGTCTTTAATACTCAACAATATTTGCCATGATCTAGCTTTCAAACTCAGAATGAAACTTATCAGTTAGAGAGAGTAAGCGTTATTGCTCTCACTCCAATCCATTGAAATTATTATTTAGCGAGTGACTGCTTGAAAGAACAATTGATTCTATCTAAAGCACCTATGATAATTCGATGGCATAATGTTCTATTATGTCATTGTTTAAAGTTGAAATTTAAATTTGGTTGATATTACGATGTTTTTCAAAAAGGTAAACGAAGCGATGTAGGTGTGTATTAGAGAAAGATTGATATACAGAGAGACATTTTTAGACCAGAGACTGCTTGATTCTTGCTCTAACTGGTTGAATCTCTCGTCTGTTTACACTTGGTATGGCCGCATGTCATCTCAAACAAAGACCCCTGTCTTCACGTCATCTCTCTCCGATTGGATCAAGGTTGGTTACGTACGGTACTTTATTATTAATTTTGTAAAAGTATTTCACTTCGAAAAAATGGTTGTAAGTTTGTCAGGAACGCATTACTGTACTGATTTTTTATGCTTCGCACTTTCAAAGCAGTGCAGTAATTCCACAGCAAACTACAAAATTAATGCCACCAATAATAATCATTCAACCGTTGAACAACCGGCTAGGGAAAGTCAATAAATGAATCACAACATAATTGCTGTTACATGCTAAAAGCGATATACAGTGAACTATTCTCGAAATGATGGATCAACCTAATCACAACGAGATGTGTTCAATTCAATAATTGCATCATGATAGAGTTCTCATAGATCATTGGATTCATCAATTCACAATATACTATAATTTTTCTGTAGTATTTATTTTATTTATATAATAATATCCTATGGTTCTTACTTACTTACAGAAAAAGTAGTATTGTAAGGCTTTAATGGCTTAATTTAGATTACAGAAAAAACTGAGAGCGCAGTCTTCATTAACGTTTTTATTGTTAGTATGTTCATCGGTCACTTTTGACATGGTTTGAATTAGGAGTTGTGAGGGGTTTAACACTTCTGTGTCGTTCACAGTGTTTGAAATGGAAAGCAGAGCTGGAAAGCATTAGTGCCTGAACAACAGTCGTTTGGAATAGATGACTGTTCTGTGACTTTCCAAAGTAAATATATAATAAGAAGTGTATGTATTTGTCGTCTCTATAAGGTGTAAACAGTTTTTAAAGCCCAATTGCTAATGCAAATTCAAATTCTACCTGGGTTTACATGGCCGGCGTAACCGGGGGGGGGGGAGGGGCAGCCCCCCCACTTTTTACAAAATATGCTTTTCTCAAAAATATTTATATATTAATTTATCTTTATTTTATCATTTTTATAATATGTGATATTTTGTAGAATCGCTATAAAAACAGTTTGCGCCCCCTCCCCCACACTTTACATTTGATTTCGCCGGCCCTGGTTTAATAATATAAAGTACCTTAGGTCGTTGTATCTCTTGAAATAAATCGATTTTAAATTTGAGATCTGCTGAATGCGTTAGGTATGCCTTCAGTGTGATATAACTTATCACTAAGCGTGATGGGCGTTCTAAAGATGTACAGTATGTCAGTGCTTGCGGCAATGTATTGTTCGACGCAATCAGAGAGGTCATTATCAACGTCTGATTGCCGATTTGTGGGATTTATCGCGTGGAGCTGTGCGTAATACTCTTCAAAGGTTTGAGAACACAGGTGCTTACCACAGTACCCATAGAAGTGGTCGTCCATGCCTGACAACAGCTGCTGATGATCGGCACCTAATTCGCCATACCAAATTCAATCGTAACGATTCTCTTCGACAACACCGGAAACGCGTTCACGTAGCGTCGGGCGTCGCTCCCCGATGGCGGGTACGAAGTTTCCCGCTTGACCGGACCTCCATCGTCACGGACCTCTCAGGTACGGACGGGGGGGCCTCTTTCCTTTGCGCGCGCGGGGGTGGGTTTTTGGTCGCTGGGGGTTGTAATCCAGACTACAGC
>JAUYWV010157256.1:0-18477 GCA_032274565.1 Nematoplana nigrocapitula
GCCCGAAAGAAAGTTCCCCGGGGGGGCCCAAAAGGACAGTTTCGGGGGGGGCCCACAATGAGCTAGACACGGCCCTGGGTAAGGGACGACGCGCATCACTGGACTTACCGGTCCTTGTTGTGTTATTGGATGTTTGATTCACTAATCACCTGACAAGATTTTTCTATTTGATTGGAATTTTGTTGGAGTCTAATAATAGACAAATTAACTGAATTGACAAACTGGCGATGTTCTAAATTGGATTTCCTATAGACGCCGTTAATACTCGGATTTTCACGCTTTTGATTAGAGAATGCGAAGCAATCGGTAATATAAATTTTATTACATATCTGTGGTTTGAGGGATGTTTAGTGCTAAATTGATAATTTCCGCTTCCTGTTCGGGATTGTTTGCTTCACAAATTTTTATCCCATTAAACACGTGTGGGTTTAGGTGTAGCAGAAATTGCAACGAGAATGTGAAAATCCTGCGAACATTTGGGACTAGTTAGTGAATTTCTGGTTTATTTTATGATTGATCGTGTACAAGCACAAGTATACATGTATATGCAGCTGGAGGCTATATTCGATATTAATGTTTCCAGTTGCAAAATAATTGTTAAATACTGTATATACAGTAAATTGCTTGCGGTCTGTGCAGGAACATGGGAATCCGAGACTATGTCGTTTTGGAGTGGTTCGTTTTTATTCTTCAGCATCTCTAAAACTAAATTAGGCGCAGTTGCATTTTAGCACTAAACGACGTTTTTTTGCAAATACTTTATTTATTCTTATTTGTAGAATAGAAATACCATGGACCATAATTCTTGAACTGTAAAATAGAGAGCTAAACCTTATTGGAAAAAATGCTCTACGAGTTTATTTTATTCCCTTTCAAATAGGGCAAGAACACGGCTTCAATAGATCTATTCACTCCTCCTTTACTGCTACTGTTCTTTTTCTTCTATGTTTCTCGTTTAACAAAGTGGTTGGGTTTCTTTATCTAAACCCATGTTAGCCTTCCATCAAGGCAACTGAGTGCTGGATATGCAGCCTAGAACTCGAGCTGTACAGAAAAGAGTCTATACCCCAGTCATGCGTTGTAAGTCATATTGACAATTTTCGCAGTCACTTCTCTATTGAATTTCACAGTGGAGGAGAACTTCTCATCGCATCCATTTGGGTGATTTCCTCATTCCAAAATGACAAATGGATGAAATATCATTTTCTCGACTGCTCAAGTCCTTTCCCCTCCCAGCCAACCCTCCTTACTTTTTGATAAAGTTGAAATATATTTCCTGTTCTAAGTCCTCTTTTCTCTCAAGCAGTGCTACTCAGTCGATTTTGCTTACCCGTGTCTCTCTTTCCACCGTTGTGCCTATCGATCACTCCATCCGTGCCACCTCTTTTGTGTTTTTTCGAGTTGATTGGCCGGGGAGAGGGAAAGATCGGAGTGGAAAGGGATGAGTTTTGAAAGCTCTGCCCATTCGGCCTTTGTTCTTGCAGAGAGAGAGAGAGACGACGGTTTTTCGGAAAGGTGTTCAGGTGATGAGATGGCGACGGTTTGTCGTCGAGGTCCCGAAGGAGAAGTGGACGCGAGGACAGGTGAGCGAGATTTGCTGACAGCCCCGTGCAGCCGCCTTCTCATGGCTGGTATGCCCTGCTCCGGCAGGCAGAGTACTTTGGAACCAGCTGCGGTTTTGATTTTTAGCTTTTTATTGCTCTTTTTTCTCACACTCCGGTTTCTATATTTTTTCTTTCTCTCCGGGATACCAGAGCGCTGATACGTCCCCTCGACTTGGAATTACAACAAGGGTTTTGCCGACAGAAAGGGATACTAATAAGCTTTGGTTTAATCTGCTGATTTTGAAATTATTATACTACTATCATATACTCAAAATGTTATTGTTGTATTTGGGGAAAAGCGGCTTCAAAGGCAGTCTGAATAATTATCTTCCTAATTGCATGTTTATTTGGTAGTTCATGCACTTTACTGGCCAATTTTTAAACTGTGTTTATTAAAATTCGACAGTTAATTGCTTTTATCCTTGCTTTATGTACATTGTAGCACCTGAACCCACCCCACCCTAGAAGCTCTTCTTCTTCTTCTTTGGATCGATATACTATATGTTAGCATATATTTAAACAAGAGTGTTGTAATTTTATTTTTCAAGTGCTGACTATTATTGTCTGTATTTTCACGTTCATTTATATTTTTTGGCAAAGGTGTATGCGATTCTGACTTTTCAAACGATGGTTCTTTAGAATCATAACTGTAACCGGTGACTGTTCCGACTTTTCGTAAACGGTAAATATACGGTTGGTGCGTATAATGCATTAGCGCGCGAGTAGAATGAATTACTTAAAATTCTGTGATATTCCCAGCACACACATTACACTCAAAAAAACGATAGTGGGTGGTCGTAGAATTGATTTTTTGTATTAATGCTTACAATTTCGTGTCTAAAGTTGTTTCCTTTCCCCCACCGGTATCTCGTACTGTGTAGGCCTCGAAGCTGAGCAGTACACGCCTCTTTTACCGGGCACTGTCGTGCCGCCGCCGGCTTCTGTTGATGCTGCTGCTGCTTTGACACATAACGGGGTGTCTGTTGGACCATCTCCCGGCAGGCAGACGAGTACTGCTTCCGATGTGGTCTACGCTGAACTAGCTCTTCCCAATAAGGCAAAAAATAGTTCCGCTGTTAATAATGCCAAGGAGAGGAGAACTGGTAAGGGATTACTGAAAATTTCTGGGTGGACTTCTCTGCGTCTTAAGATAAAACATAACAATTAAATATAATAAATGAGGTATCCAGTCAATTTTCTATATTTTTGTCCTTATTCTGCTCTGAGACAAAGATACATTTGGTTGCCTCTCAGTACGACAAGTTACTGTCTGCTAGGCAGTCATGAAAGTTTTATCAAGGAGGAAGATGACTCGGAACCTGAACGGGACACGGGATCCGCGTGTACTGCTGTGTTCGATAGACTGTAAGGCTACTGTGGTGTTTCCAACGCGGTAAACGTGGTGAAGCTAAATAGCGATGATCTTTCAACATTTACGCCACTAGGATATGGGCCAGTTGCCAGAAAATTCGCCGTGGGGCAAAGTGAATCGCTAGTGATTGGTGATCTTGAATTGGAAGTCGGCCGGGGAACCACAGTCTGATGTCGGGGGACCTCACGGATTGGACAAAGGAAATGATTATGGCGACACCTATTTTTCTAATTATCCCCGATGTCTTTACACGTGGAGCGTCCCAGACAACCACTCAGAGAACCAGATTGACTTTAGCATCATTAGTAAAAGGTTCTCTAATGTGATCGCGCAAGTAAATGGCTACCCCTTGTGGCAGACTGCTACAGTGACCATGTGGCAGGGATTGGCTCTGTGAGAATTAGGCTGAAGAAGCAACTGCTATGGTTGGGCACACTTTAGGTTAAATCTGAGAACGTAAGGAAGCACTATCATGAGAAGTTTGGGCATCACATGCACCCGCGCAATCAGGGGAACTCGGTCGGTGAAGGTAATATCCCTAGCACCCAAATCAGGACTGGTAAAGTGGCGGTCGACTGGGCACGTCAGGTTCAACCGAGAGGTCTGCCGATGTGTGTGAATGAGCGGTGGGTGGCCGAGTGGTTAGCGATGCTGACTTGCGCAGCCAGGCACCAGGGTTCAAATCCTGGTTGTGTCACTGAATTAATTTCAGCACCGCTTCCCTGACAGTTGCCGTGGTATGGTGTGTAAAAGCACTAAAAATATCATTGGTGTGGTTGAATGGCCCCTCCACTAAAGCACTGTCTGCCCGAGGGTAAAGCCAGACGCCTCCACGTGGTGCCCTCAGGTTGAAATAGCGAAATGGATGGCAACTCCCCGGGGATCGCAAGAGTCGTGATCCAATGACTGAGTGTAAAAACTGTGGTCAACTCCCATCCTCTGGAAGGAGCCGAGTAGACAAACAAAAATAACAGCTGCGACCAAAGACTTTTAGAATATAACTGTATAGCTGTATAGTTATTAAAGTATTTGTCTGCGACACACTAGAAAGCATCTTAGATTAATGCAATGGAACAGTGACCATATAATAATGGGAAGGGTAACAGAGCTAGGGAAAGTACTGGCAGAACTTAGTATATTGACGTGGCAATCATACAAGAGACCAAACTGCGAGAGGAAGACAAGTTTAAGGAGGTCAGAGGTTTTGTGACTATTAGAAAAGATAGAAAGGGAAGGTATGTCTAGATATGTTAGAGGGGGCGGCCTGCATGGTCATCCTAATCAAGAAAAATCGTATATACAATTAAAACAACATAACAAAAGGCACCGTTCCAATTAAAGTTAATTTTTTTAGATTTTTCTTGGCTCCAGCATCAGTATTGAACATGTTTTAGGATGCTATTAGGATAAAAATTCAGTCAAATGAAAACCGGGACCGTATTATCACTTAATCGTAGGAGATGCTCAGTGTCCGATCCCTCCTGTAATATTCGGTTGTAGTGCTAGATACAACTCTGAAGAAAGCTTTCCTTATTACTTTGGTTTTTCAGGTCTACTCTGTTCGCAAGCGTTGTGGGCGTGAGTTGGCCAAGGAGTGCCCCTGCGACGCTGATCTGGTTTCCACCGTACCAGACTGTTCCACTCCGGCTGCCCTAGGTTATGCCCAGCAGTCGAAACTCCCCTATCTTGAGGTCCTAACGCGAAATAGATACGTGGGACGGACATTCTTACAGGTATGTCCACAGTCATTGATTTTTTAAATTCTTTCGGGATGGCACTGTCATGATCAGATTTCTCCATCGTTTTGGTGACTGCCGCAGGACCTTCTCCAGTCTTGCATGCTTAGTATGGTGTTCCTCTGTGCCCATCTTCTTCTTTTTCTCTACCTCCAGGATGGATTATTGACCTCAATCTCTCTCAGAAAAGGTATAGCGCGGTCGCCGTCTGCCAGGACGTCGAGATTTGAAGTACATGTAGGTCCGAGGTGCCAAAGACGATCGGCAGCGTGCGCTGAGCATATCAGGACGAGATGTTCAACGTTCTCAATGGGGGCGCGTCGGGGCATCCCTTTGCCAGTGCGATGGAGATAGACGATGAGGAGGGGAGAGGGATCTATGCGGAGCTAGAACAAGGAGATATTCGTCGAGTCTGGAGAGCGGAAGAGTGGAGCGCTTGTGGGACTCGTTGTGAGTGCAGGTTCTGTGAGTGGTGCAATGGGGATCCGTTAGATATATGCGGGAGTCAAGAGAGGCGGGTAGAGCGGGAGAAAGCGCAGAGGACAGAGTTGAGATAGACTGGGTCGATCTGGGGAAGGGAGTAGCCTCCCCTAGCTTCGGTGTATGCCTCATCATTCCCTGTCAGGCCACAGTGGCCCGGGACCGACTGTCGGTTTTACCTATTATTTCTATTTTCACCCTTCTCAACAAACTTTCTCACGCCAAATTCTCTACATTATACAACATATTGTGATCCTATATCATGGAGAGTGTACTTTAAATATTGAACTATTAATCCGTTCACGTTATCTGTTAGTATCTGAAACCAGTTTCCATCATCTGACAAAGCACGGGAATGCCCATTTACCCTATGTTTCTTTGCTTCGACTACCTTTTGTCTCTGTGGGATTTCTCCTTGACGGTACCTCATTCTGATTATTTTCTACCTATTTGCTTTAGAATATAGTTTCAAATTTTAAAGATTTCAATCTATAGCCTCTTATCTAGAGATGCGAGGATGCTTTAATGCCCTGCTAACTGACCTTGATTATGTTGATACAATTTTTAGACTCAAACCAGTCCACATATCGAAGAAAATTCATTTCAACATTTTCGAGACAACCATACATGTACATATACAGTATACACTGAAAGACCCTCTTAATAGAGTAGGAAGAATGCCTCAATGCCTGCCTACTTGCTTTAATTATATTCATACGAAGAGTTAACTAAAACCAATTTCAAATTCCTGAGAAAATCGATTTTTAACAAAAGCGTGACGGAATGATATAATACATATAGACAGACAGATAGACCCATAGAGTAGAAATACTCTATGGATAGTCCCTTGTGATAAAATATTTCGAATGTAAGACTTATAACTTTTTCGGGAAAAACGGTTATCCGAATAAGGGTATTAATAGGTTATTTTAGCTTTCTTTGTGTCGCGTTCTCTACGACTTACTGAACCTAAACATTTGACATCTGCGACATGTTTTATTCCTTTTCACTCGTATTCTCAGCTGACGCTTCAGTGCTTCCGTCTTCTTTTTTGACACCAGAAGCAGTTCTATAGTGTTTTTCGCCACCTTCGCGTACTGGTTATCGTCGTCCCATTAATCCATTAATATTGTTGGAATTCATGGAAATTTTCAGCAAACTCCCAAAGTGCGTCGGTTGGGCGTGGCCAAGAAGTTCGGAGTACTCGAAGAAAATTTCGCCGGCAAACGCATCGTTCTGATCGACGACAGTATCATCCGGGGAGACACCGTGGAACCAATTGTGCGCATGCTGAAAGCCCACGGGGCACTGGAGGTTCATTTGCGCATCGCCTCGCCCCCAGTTCGGCACCCCTGCTATATGGGAATCAACATCCCGGCTGGGCAAGAGTTGATCGCCAATGTCATGGCCCCGGAGGTACTGGCCAGATATGTGGGTGCCGATTCACTTATGTACCTATCGGCGGACGGCTTGAAGCGGGCGGTGGAGAAGGGGATCGAGTTGAAGGAGGTGAGAAATGTGGGCCACTGTACGGCCTGTCTCACCGGCAAGTACCCGGTCGATATTGACTTTTGACACCGCACGACCCCCGCCCCGCACCTCTCTGGATTCAGTAAAGTCACCGGTTGAATATGTAGTTTTGCGCGCTATAGTGTCTTGGTCCAACTAGAATTTGTATTGTTTTGATTTAATTGTTAAAGTTTAGTCAACATTTTCAATTAATTTCTAAGATGTTTATTTTATCTATACACGAACTTGTTGGTAAGTTAACATGTTTCTAAACAAGTGGAATAGCACACACCATATTGCAAGTAAATTTGGAAATACTGTATTTGGCTCTGACTTTCTATTGCTCATCATTAACAATGCGATTTGCTGTGATATTATACAGTATATTTAACAGTGTTTTTGTATCGCCTGACAATAATTTGTGTGAAAATCGCTCTTAGACACTGGCATACATCTATAAATTGCTACTTATTTTGTAGTAGAGTGCCTCTGCCTAGCCTTTGTCGTATATTTTGAATCTCTTACTTCTAGACTGCAAGATTTCAAGATTTATTAACTAACAGAGAATGCACAATTTTACTATATACTACTTATCTTTACTTTCAACTGCTTTAAGCCTTTAACTTAGCAGCTGTTTTTTTTCAAAGAACCCCGAATCTGTACTGTGTGTTGTTGTGATCTTTCACCCAAATAGATATTTTGCACTATTGTGCCTTTTACCCGAATTAAAAATATTTTTATATGCATTTACTGCCTTTTATCTCACTATATAGTTGTCTTTTATGGATGTCTATACGATGTAGAGAGCATAAGGTTTTAATCGGATTGGCAACATTAGGCATTGTTTGAGGTATAGCTATAGGATGCCGCGGTAAAGCCGATGAAATAATCATGTTGTTCCTGAGAGCTGAAGCGACTGTAGACTAGTGGACCCAAGACTGCCAGAAGGATTCTGAGCATATGGGTAGCGCTGAAATGATGAATGAGATCCTTAGCTCCGCTTTGCGTCTTTGTTCTCTCTGAATGTATTTGAATAATCTAATATTGTGATTATTTGACTGAAATAGGACGTTGTATTATGGTATACAAATATCACATATTCCGTTTATACATTGAACGTAAAAATTAGCATTATAGTACGTACATTTCCCTATCTGAGTGTTGGCAAGTGCTGGAACACTTCCTACCAGAGATTGCTGGCAACTCCACAGAGTGGACGGAACAAGTAGGATGTATAACATGGCTGTCCCTCTCCCCGTCTTCATCAACGCCACAATTTTTTGTTGAATATGGGTTCGGATTTTGTGCGAAAATACACTCTTTGTATACAGTCTCTCTTACCTTGTTTTTTTGCACAGCGACGACATCTGTCATCGAATTTATCTGCACCGAGGAGTCATCAACACTTCTTTCGTGGTTCACAGAACTGCCAATACTAACGACACAAAATGTTTCTGTTTTTTGTTTCAACACCCCTTGACCTTGACCAAATGCGTTCGCCTGATTCCGTTGGGTTCGAACAGCCCGCTGATACAAACGTGATTGTTCCCGTGAAGCTGCTTTATATTTGTGCTTTCTATCACTACGTCGTATTCTTTCACCAAAGTGTTTCCGGCCATTTGTTTTATAGTCCAAACTATGCATGTTGGAAATATTCGATTCGTTTTTCGTCTGTACTTTTTTTCTGTTCTTTCCAAACTTGTCGTCTATCTCACTGCCGGATATAGAATCACTGCTTTTAACATTCCCTCTGCCTTTATCAACCTGCCTTGACCTGCTCCCAGGATTATATCTATCATTGTGTGACAAAGTAACGCTTGAACTTTCATCATATCCAGATTCCACTGACTTTAGTGCCTTTAGTAACGGATCTTTCATGTTATCTTTCATTAGATAATTGCGGCAGATGGGCAGATAAAAGCACTGACGAATTGCTGCTTCCAATAAGAAACCATTTGCCATAGACGTAAGGAAGAAGGACCATAGTGGTTCCACATAAATGTACGCAAATATTCCCATAGATATTGTTATTGAGCATGACGCCATCAGCAGTACGTAAGCTCCGATGATACTAATCGGAGCAGAAAATATTGGTGACATGTAGCAACAGAATTTAAAAATCTCCAATAGAATCTCACAGAAAGTTAGTAAAATCCCAATAATCAGAAGTATAGTTGTCGCTTTCAGTAACACCAAATACCTTTCGCTGAGTAATTTAGGACAATCACTGAAGATATTTTTACAACCCCAAAAATCCGTTGCTGCTGCAAAGGTACACAGAATGAATACGATTAGACTAGAAAACAGATTGAATAAATCAACTTGTGCCATTTCTGATATTCATATAACCATTGTTTAAAACCTTTTATACTGTAGAATGCAGCTTTTGTATATTGATTATACATTATTTGAATTTACAAGAAAATAACCAACTTGAATATCATGTGATATTTTCGGTGTTTTAATTTTTAATGTTGTACATAGTACACACAAGGACCGGTAGTCCCGATGATACGTCCTCGTAGATTTCTTCCGTTCCTCCCTGCGGACAGTCAGACTATAGAGATGGGAGGATCGCTTCATTTGTTAATCATAAGTTTAATATAATCCGACCGTAAATTAAATTCGGAATTCTTTACGAAAATGACCGGCTGGTCAGCCAAATAAGTTGCAGCGCCATAACGTACAGACGCGTTGCTTATTAGCGCTGTAGAAAGTTTCCACGCCAGTCCATATAGATATTAAATAACAGATAAATAAACTAGACTAACAATCTAACACCATTGCAAGCTACACTTCCAATAATTAAGCGCGCTATTATTTGATCGGAAACTATTATAATATACAGTGTTGGGTAAACAGACTCTTTTATCGAGATGCTAATGGCTTTCAAAATGTCAACTACAATATATCTACTAATAAAATTTTTATGTAATCAATACCATAGAAATTAGCACTATTAGTATTATGACATTATTTTAATAACACTCTAGAATCATACACACTAACAGAATACAAATATGAGCGCCACCAAAGCCAGAAACGTGTTTCTCAGAATCAAATAATATATCTGCTGTATAATCCTTTAGTGAGAAAACTACTTGACTAACCTACAACGAACTGGCCCTTACAACAAACAACGGATCCAAGGGTAAGGATAAACTTCGAGAAATCGTCAATAGATCCTGGAAAGAATTAAGGCCAAGTACCATCGAGTTAGAGGAAAGCGACCATCATTCCGATACCCAAGAACAACGAAGATCTTTAGTCAGCTAGGGAGCTATCGGCCAGTGAGCCTCAAAAGCCATATAGTCATACTCCTCGAAAGAAACATCAGAGGTCGCATCTACCATATCATGGAAGCCAACAAAGTCTTGAATAAGGTGCAAGCAGGGTTCTGGACCGACAGGTCCACGGAAGACCAAATAGGGAGAGTGGTCCAATCCATTCAAGACGGGTGGAACGACTGTAAGCCAGCCAAGCGCACCCTGATGACCCTTTACGACTTTTCTTGTGCTTACGATAAAGTCTGGAGAGAAGGCCTTATCGTCAAATTACACCGGGCTGGAATTCCCAAATGTGCGATCGAGTGGGTGAAGCAATTTCTTTCTGACAGAAGAGCGAGAGTGAAAGTGGGGGAAGACTACAGCAAATACCACATTTTCAAAGAAGGACTACAGCAGGGTAGAGTCCTAATCCCAACACTCTTCCTGGTTTGAATAAATGATGTTTTCGATGATATGCCAAACAACGTCGACAAGCACCTCTTCGCCGACGATCTCGGCATCACATCACAACCCCAGAAAGTGAGCGAGTGTATCAATGCTAGCCAAGAAGCCGCGGATCAGCAAAGCATTTGGGTCGACAAATGGAAGCAAAAACTAGCAGCGAAGAAGTTAGAGTCCATCATGTTCGCCACCTGGGCGAAGGAGGCAAACAAAGAAGTCCCGATCAAGATCAATGGCGTCGACATCGAAACCAGCAAAAGCGTGACGTTCCTAGGAGTCACGCTAGACCACCTGATAAATTTTGGAACCCATGGTAAGAACATGTCATCCAAATGCTCCAACAGAATAAAACAGCTAGCAGTGCTCAGCAGCAAAAGGATGGGGAGCCTAGGAAAGAACACTGCGCCAAGTAGCCATTATAGTTGATTTTCTTTTTTGTCATTTTGTCGCAATTTACTATCACTGTGTCAACTTTAAATTCAATTCAAAGTCTTGTTGTATATTCATTAATTAACAGATTATAATTTTTAAATGATTGATTCTTCGTTGTTACTATAATGACCGATTATTCTAGAATTTTGCAGCATGTTTTATGATTATTCAGTTATGTACAAATGTGACAAATTTTATTCGAATCAGTAATGAAAAGTTGGAAATTTTGCGTATAACGTGTTACATCTGTTTAGATAGAGCCTTGAAAGTTGGTATGTATAGGGTATGATCGTTTACAGTGGCTGTCCTAAGTGTACAAACATAAAGTAGTTTCATCGGTTTGATGACAGAGTCGTCTTAGAGTTCTAACTTTACCACGTGACATTCGTCTATTATCGTGCTATGTCATTTCACAATTGATACCTTCTATTCGTATAAATTCGCTATATTTTCATGTCGGAAATGTCTATGTTTATTTAAACTGGAATCTTATAAAGAATTTTTTTTAAATGGTCTTAAAAGTTGCGGAACATAATAAATAATATGAAAAGTCTGTGGAGCTCATGTCGCTGCGTCTTTTATTTAAAAAAAACGCCAGTAAAAACAAAAGAGCGCGGGCCGATTCGCCCAGCCCCCCCCCCCCGGTAGGATAGAGTTAAGGGAATTTCAGTTATTTGCCATTTATTCATTATCATTTCTCGGTTCGTGAGCACGGTACATTGTCAATAGAATTCGCAAGAAACTCAAAGCCATCATAGCAGTGTAGAAGTATAACCGCGTTTTCCCAATTGCTCATTTCTCAATTGTAACACCAATCTAGTCAATATAGTTAACACGTGCGTTATTTCCGGATGTTTTTTTGGGAATATTCAGTTTCAGATTTTTTCTGCATTAGAAAGAGTTATAGTGAAAATGTTTTTCAACCAAATTCACTGACGAAACAAAGAGGTAGTAAATAAACTAGAAACGCAAAGACAGAAAATTAACAAAATGATACATATATTTTCAATACGTGTTGTCTTTAATAGTGGAATACAGCAGCCTAAAACAATTACTCAAACTGAATGTAGGTACATACAATAAAAGCATATTGTGCATTGTTTTCTACACGGAAGATCTTGAGAGTGAGTTTACAGTAAGGAAAACCATAGGGTCTAGTGAGATAGGATTTTCAAGGGATATTGTACACTTTCTATTTGATTGTATATCTAGCGAGTCACGTTAATCTCTACATATGTTTAAAAACCAATTCACAAAATAGGAATACATTTCCAGCAATAATTCTACATATGAAGTTCAATGAGTAGTAAGAAAATACCAAAAGGTGATATTTGAATAAACAATTGCTTATACTTGTGTGTAAGTAAACACAAAATGGTTTCCTTATAAATAATGACTGAAAGTCTTCATTTGAGTACACTTCCTGTACTGTTGCAACCACAACATGACCACATGGCAGTAGCGAGCTTCCGAAGGTTTGTGTCAGAGCCTTTCTTCTCCTCCGTTGGCCTCGTCAAATGGCGCAGGCGAATGTACATGGTGAGCAAGGCCGTTTCCAGGACAACAACCGACCAGCCAATCGCCAGTGCATAGAGGATGAATTGGCCCACATAACTCCGGCACACATTGTCGACCAGGGTGGTGTAGGCGCGGTGTATCGGACGGCATTTGGCCAGATTGGATTCGAGGCGGGTGAGATGTTTGTCAAGCAGAGGTGGCAGACGGGTGTTGAGCAGGCGTTGGTCGATGAGGACAGTGTAGAGTTGGTCGAGCTCGGAGGTCATCAGCTCTTTGTTCCCCAGAATGGCCCGGACACGCTCGAAGGCTTTGGACAGTCGACCGACAAGTTGTTCCATCTGACGATGGGACTGGAGGGTGCGAAAATGTTGGCGAAGTTGCCGAGCAATCCTTTCCAAAGTCTGCAACTCTGCCTCGATTCTCTCGGTGACATTGCCCCTGGTGAATAGGGTCAGTGCTATCACATCGCGATTGTGCGGCGCCCAGTGACCTTGAGCAAGGGAGAGCAGCGTGGCGTTCAACCCCTCCAAATGCACCAAAGGATTGCTGTTGAAAATCGATTTTCCCAATTCGGAGATGCTCTCCGTGTAGTCGATCCGGTCGACAAATAGCTTCACCAGACTGCCCGCTTGGTCCAGTTTCGACTTTATGTCGGCCGGAAACAGTTTCCTGCTGTCCAAATCAGCTAGGTTTTTCCGGGCCATTTGGCGTCCGTTTTCCGCATACTGACGCACCAGGCCCCATCGGACGAGGGCCGTCGTGTTGATGAGGCGGTGCATTTGAAGAGCCCGGAGTAGTCCTACTTCATCCCAGCTGCCGCACACGTCACTGAGGCCGCGCAACGGGTCGGTCGGGGGTGGAATCCGAAGGATGCTGTCCGAACCACCGATATTGCCCAAACTTTGAGTCAACCGGGCCGTCCACTCCGGCCAGCGGTCTCGCGTCCAACCGTTCAGGATCCGGTCCGTTACCTGGCGTCCACTTGGGCTGGACACATAACGACACAGCTCGCTTTGGACGACGCCGCCCGTCCAGAAGAAACTCACTACGCCCAGCGTGGCAATGATAAGCAGGAGCCAACAGATGAGTGTAATCCCCATCAGGGAAGCCGCGATAATACCTCGCTTCGTGGGGGGAGTGGTGCAGGAGCAGCCCTCCTTCTTCTGGTCATCCGATGGAGAGCAGTTGAATAGGGCGGAGTTGAGGAAATAGAAGACCAACAGCAGCGCGAACAGAAGGGCCAGCGGCACAATGAACAAAGCCAGCTGAGCTAGCGACAACCACCGCGCAGCACTCCTCAAATTGACACTGCGTGGCAGAGATTTCAGCTGACCGATGACGTCATTGGTGGCGACCGGTTCTTCTCCCAAACCTGATCGATTTTCTCTCTGATCTGCCCGATCTGAAGTTGTGCATTGACCTTGTCGACGATGCTTTGTGTCAAGTTGCCCAGTTGGTCGTTGGCATGGGTCAACCTTTGGGAAAAGTGAGGCAAACTGACGTTAAACTGTTTCAACACGAAAAGGAGGACTGCACTGCTGCCAAAGTTGATCTTTGATGAATTGTGGTTTGTCGCGAAAGCTGTCCGCATTGCTTGGGCAATTCTGAAGCAATCCTCACTCCTCTCGCCGGAATCGAACGCGGAACACAGTCTGGGCAGACGTCTACCGGCCTCATCCCGGATAATATCCAGCTCTGCTTCGAGACGACTCTTGCTGCGCACGTATTTGACTTTGAAGCGTTGAATTTCAGACATACTGGCCAGTATTCGTTGAAGATTGTCCACCAGAGCCCTACCGTGCGCGAAGATCTGCGTCACCTCGAATTTGTCTATCAATCGCCGGACAAGGTCTCGGACACTGAGTGTCAACTCCCCCCGCAAATCGTCCAACAGCTGCACCGTCGTGTTATCGATCAGCTGACGACCTTCGCTGAGGCTCCGAGTGACAAAGAGCTCCAGATCGCTGCTGACCGAGATCAGGGACGAGTTGATTGAGGTGGTCAGCGGAGAATTGAGTTGGCTGTGCAGCCCCACACCAATCACCATGGAAACGGAGATAGCTGTACAGGCAATAATGACGAAAAGGGCAACTCCCCAAGAGGGGAACCAGCACTGGCGACGTTTCTCCTTTGCGGACGTTGCTGACGTCTTCCACCGCTGTCGTCTTCGATAATGGCAGCACCAGGCGACGGCTCCCGCAGTGGGGAGAAGCAGAGACCAGATGAGGCCTAGTAGAAGGAGAGCAGTGTGAGAGACTTTGGCGGTGAGCAGATGGGAGAGCCAATCGGTCCAGAAGGTGAGGCTGGTCAGTCCACTGAATCCACGATCGGCCATGAATTGGAGAAGACCGCCATCGTAGCCTGGATGGATTGAGTCAACCGCTTCACGGACCAGGCTGATCAGTTCCGTCGGCGGGCTCATGCCTATTCGTAGTACCGGTATGCGTTTGTGCTTTGCCGTATGTCGTCTCAATAGCTATCTGTAAGCGAATATGCTGCTGACAATTACGCGACCGAATGTTAAGCTGGCTGACTGAGTGAATGTTCACGCAATAGAGCGATCGATTTTCTTTATCCTCGAGCGCTGATTGGACGATTTCTCGCGCCCTGTTGACTGGCTTTCTGTGTGGATAGGCGCAATTGGGCAATCATGGAACCACGTGGGTTTCGGTTTTAGCGATTTCACGTGAGATTCGCGGGAATTTAATATGGCAGTCATATTAATGTTATCGGAGCTGTAGATTATGGCAAAAATGCACTATATTGAAATTGATATACAGAGTTCATAAGAAAACTTTGAATCCTCTTGCCGAGGCTCGTCGAGGGTTTTAGAGTAGGTAATTATAACTCCTAAAAAATATTTCACGGTTGCTACGAACTAAGAATAGTATATTTACAGTTGTTTGGTAAACAGTAAGTAAACAAATATTACAGCTATATTTAAATCACATTCTATCTGATTCTCTCTTCCAATTCACTCATGACTCCGCCACTGCAATCCTCTATAGGTCTTCATCTTACTACTCTTCTTCAAACTTTTTTCTTTCAGTGATTCTTCTTGTTGATACTCAAGTCCGTCGCCAGGGGAGGGGGCTGGGGGGCCGTAGACCCCCGCCTCCTTCTGAGTTTGAATGGGCCTCCCTAAATGTTTGGGACCCCTATTTACCAGGTTTTAGTGCCCTACAGAAAAAAAGGCTTAGGAGGCCCTCACTCGCTGAAATAGAGGCTTAATTATAATGGCCTGCAAAAGGGGACTAACCCTCTCAAATGTTTTGGGTCCTTATCCAGGGATGTTTTGGGACCATCATCTGTCAAATTTTCTCGGTATCATGTCGAGTATACATGTCGTATAATGCAGTTTTTGAAAAGTTATTTGAATTTGGATTTGGCTTGATCAGTTCACTATTCTAAATGCAGGTGCTAAAATTGTTGCGATAAACCATTAAAATTCCTTGTGAAGTGGCAAGAGACATGTTTTCTACAATTACTGCTTCGTAAAGTGCGGGTATATGGTTAATGTGTTGTTGCCTTAAAACACGGACCCTGCTTGGTTGATGGGCCCTTGTTCGAATTGGTGCCCCCACCCCCTTTTCAATGACCTGACGACGGGTCTGATACTTTTCCTCTTTAGTTTGTATATGATTGCTCTCGAGAACTTACTGGTTCTCATATTTACTATATCCAAAAATAGTACAATATGTCCCAAGAGAACGGGGAAGAGTTTTTCACCACGAGTGATTTACTGACTCACACGCCCGAAAACCTGGAATAAGGACATATATACATTATCGCGAGTGACAAAAAAGATTTCTTTCAGTCAACAGTCTTATTTCCCTTCCGGGGTAGCCCTCCCCCCATATAGATGTTGTTGAGATTCTTTTATTTCGTCCAGGAGAGCAAATGGACCAAGCAGGTTTCCATAAGAAAACCACATATCAACAACTGATGCCGATTGAGTTACCGCTGGTCTGCATGGTTCTCAGGTTGAATGATACAGTCGTGAATAAAGAGCACAGTTCTAGAAAATTCTGCACGAAAGCCTGACACTGACCTATACCGCCGTACATCATACATTTCCTCTGCGTGTCAAGCATCTATTAATAGAAGTCGAGAAAAAATGAAGAGTCTATATTTTATCCTCTCAGAATGTGATAACAAGGAAAGCTTCCGAAAATTAATTGTCCGTTTGTCTGTGTGTGCAATATCGCCTCCTTTTGTCCTATTTTTTCTTCATTTTTTCGTTTCCCTCATCACTAGCTGTCCTATCCCAGCAGGCGCGTTGACAAGTTGTCACCCCTTTATTCACTTCGGACTGCCGTCCTACTCGGGGTCAGTACACCGCTCCGGCTGGGTGACATTGTACCTCCCTGCTATAGCTATAGACACCATTAACAGTCCACCTGGAGGGTTTTCACCAATTTTGTGGACTGGCGAGGTGATAGAACCAGATTATTTCATAATCTAACACCACCTAGGCATCTCCGGATAGGCGATCAACCTCTCTTCAGCGGGATTCGAACCCGCGTCACCACCGTAATGGCGATGAGGGCGACGAGCGCGATCACCTCCTCCATCGGAATGGCGGGGGAGTTTATGCACTATGTTTTTTTCTAATCCGTATTATGGCTGTCACAGGTTCCGTTTTAATGGTCCGCTTTATGCCCCTTTTGTTGTAACACATTATACGAAAAATCTCGAAACATTTCCATTACTGATTCGAAGAAACATTTCCACCTTTGTAAATAATTTAATCATAAAACAGACTGCAGAATTCCAGAACAATCGATATCCTTAATAAAGTGATCAATGATTCAGTTATTTTGAAATTATTGAAAAATTTGATTAATTCGTCACTATACTGATTGTACTAGCAGAATAGAAATTGAATTACGTCCAAATTATAAAGTTGCCAAAGTGATGGTAATTTTGTGCCAAAATGCCAAAAAAAGAAACAACTATTGGACCTCAGTCACGAGAGCTGCCAAGAGAATGAAAGTGTATCGAAACGAAGAAACAACGCATTACTCGCCTTAAAAGCAACTGCGTGCCGCCATCCCGCACACGCGACTGCGAAACCCTCACACAACGCACTCACCGTCACAAAAAGACTCTGCACACATTTCTTAATCCCCGCGCCAACGGATTACCTACGCAGTGCGCTTCCCGTCATTAAACAAACGCTATATGGGTGTCACAGGTTCAGTTTTAGGTACTATTTATACCTGTTATTGATATGCTTCCTGCTTCCAGGGAAATGCTGACAGCATTCAATTTGAACATTCATTAGTTCCATTCCGAGCTAGCGGACGCGTTCAATATGATGATATCTTCTAGAGAATTTTATTGAGAAACGATTTAGATTCACCACTTTTGCTTTGCATATGACATGTTTCTTACAATTGTGTTCGTAAATTGAAAAATTAAGCCCGCGCAGTCATTCACACAATTTTATATCTCCTGAAAGATGAATCCGTACATTATCTGATAGATATTGTATAGCTGTTGCATAATTTTTTATCGGTCATTGATTTCAAATTATAGGAGTCTCTTTGATTTTATGGATTTTCACTTTACTTTACATAATGCGTTTATTTAATCGTAAATATCTACTAAAATACGTCGAATTTCAGAATAAAAAGTATCCATTTGTCGCAGTGTTTGCGTGTGCAAATTTTCAGAAAACTTTGGTCCAGTAATCTTGGAGGAGTATCGAACGAACATGCATATATAAGCTACATGACAAACAATAAGACATCGACATGAATTCAGGTCGCATTTGATTATTTATCAGACTGGGATTGATACATTAAAATCCTACATTAATACAACATTAAAATTAAACAAATTATGACAAACGTATACAAATTCGTACAAGTATAAGTATAGTTCCTAATAATCATCCGCTAATGCTACCGGCGAAATTGTAAGACAGAATCCTTGTTGTTGTTTGTTGCTCCCGGACCTACTATTTGTATGTTGAGTTCTGTGATGCGTGGGTTGGTTGGGTCTGTGGAGCGGATAGTGTCTCGTTCTTGGATGAGGTGTGAGGCTTGTGGTGGTAGTGATGGAATGAAGTTTTTGATGTTGCCTCTTGGTAT
>JAUYWV010157367.1:0-18477 GCA_032274565.1 Nematoplana nigrocapitula
GGACCTCTCCCACCTTCTCCTCACTTGTCCCTCCCACTCTGTCCTTCGTCTTTCAGTCTTTGGTGACAACCCCTCCCGTCAGCAAGGATGGCGAGCACTGTCGTTCCTCAAGGGGATCGGGGTGCTGACGCGAACCTCCAGACCGGGAATAAGACAGACAGACAGACAGGTCAAAGGGTCGGGATCAAGGTCAAGGTGGCTAAAAACGGCGTGAATTGGCCGTTTCGGGCAGAAAGACTATCACATAAAATTTCCTAAAAAAAAAAAAACTAGGGCAGGGTTAGGGTTAGACATGTGCCCTATTCTATTGCCCAGCAACGCGGGTACCCACTGCTAGTATTATATATAAAGAAGCAGGAGAGAAATGTTAAGTTGTGCAATGTTTCTATCATTCAAATATTTTCATCTGAAACGATTTAGTGTCAATAGCTTCGGATTGCACATGACATTTTTCTTACAATTGAGGTGGCAAATTTACAATTTGCGCGCATGCAATAATACTTGTTCAATATATTCACATAATTTTATGTCCACTGCAAGAGGATAGTAGTTGCGGAATTTTTTAATAGGTCACTTATACACATAGGAAGCTTCTCAATTTTATTCATTTTCCCATTACTTTGCATTACGCGGGTAATTATCGTGAATATGTATCTGGAAAAATACGTCGGATTATAGACTAAAAAGTAGTCATTTATTCAACTCGTCGGCGTCTGCTTGAGTGTGTAAATTCTTAAATTCGGTCCAGTAGTTTCGGAGGAGTATCGAAACGAAATAGCAAACAAACAATCAGACCTCGACAGTGAATCAAACATCCCCGACTTTCAAATGCTGAAATGCGACTTATATAATCATTTATCAGACTGGGAAGGTTCAAATACTTTTCAACAGTAAACATGGAAGTTGTAAATTCAACTGTACAGAGATGCGGAATAGAAGTACGCAAGAAAACAGCCCATGGATAAGCTCGATACTTTCGAGAAGACACACGATTAATAATAAGTTAATGGTGCAGGAGAGCTGTGGTCCCAATGTTGTACGGCTGAGAGATTTGGATTGTCACTAAAGTTATATTGAAAAGGAAATTATTATTTAGAAATGAATACTATAAAAGGCTGTTCCAACATTAGCTGAAATCAGACAAGGACAAACGAGCAAGTCAAAGAAAAGATAGTGGAGATTTGTGTTAGATTCGTTTATGAGTATCACAAAAACAATAAAATTAAAAGTTAGTGGAAAATCGAGAAGAGCCTGAATGGATGACTTGAAGGACTATAGAGTGAAGAAAGGATGAGTGAATTAGCGAGAGGCATACCCACAACCACACAGGCTAATGAATCAAATATGAATCTATATTTGATTTTGTGTGATTTTAAGTTCATATTTCTCTATTGAAGTAACTAAAGAGTAGACAGAACATGTTGTTTATTATTGTAATTCCCGGTCGAGGGGGCGCGTCAGCAGACCGACCTTACGAAGGAAAGAAAAAAAGAGAGATGGGAAAAGAGAGAGGGATATACAGTGGAGAGAGAGAAACTGTAGGATGTCCCACAAAATGCAGCACACTGCCTACTAGAAAAGAACACCGCCGTCACGAGAAAGCAGATGCATGGGGCAGACGGAGAATGTCGGATTTGTAATAGAAATGCTATCGCTCACGACTTTCCTCAGATACATCTGTACCAAATTACATCTATAAGGAAGATCACAAACATTCCACATTTAAGAGACAAAATAAAAAAAACTGTTTAGTTTAGATTTAGATGGTAAAGCGGAACAAAGAAGCGTCGTAGAATCGCGCATATGGTTTACTGTAGGTTGAATTGAACAAAATAACCCCTATGGATGTCTGTGCGCGTGCGATTACTCACTCACGAGTTCAAGATGCCGATAAACCAGCTACCACTCGAGCAGTCAGTCCATGAATTGCACAGAGAGAGTAATATACAATAAAACTGTAGGAACGGGTTATTTTTTCTTTCTCGAATCAAAACGCTACGACCGTTGAACTGCAAACACCACGTGGTCGGATACTATGTGATTTGCTATGTGGTAAGAGAGTGAGTAATGGAAAGAGGAGAGAAGACGTAAAGCGACAGGAATATAAGCGTGTTTTCTCCATGCAGAGCTAGGTCACGAGACCAAAGAAAAGTAACAATTCCACTGCAGTCTGGCTACATGAGCAAATAATTATATACCTTTCAAAATCAAATAACCAGTTGTGAGAATGTAACGGCAACACTTCCACAAAACATGAGTAGAGTCACTGTGAAACATGTAGCTGTTCTGCCAAAGCCTGGTTCATGAAACACTGCTAATAGCAGCTCCTGAAATTTATTGAATCGAATAGCTAAATTTAGTTGACCAATGAAAATGATTCTCTAGCCAAGTAAAATAGCGGCAATCGATATCACAACACTTGACCGTGAACACAGACGAGGATCTCTCCGCTGCACCACGTGTCATTGACCTACAAAACAGTGGGCAAATATGAGATAACAATACAATTGTCGGTTGGATGCGCAAGGGGTAGCTAGTGCCACCTATTTAGGAAGATGACGTGGTACTTAAAATTTAGCAGCAAATATACGGCTAAATTTAGGAGCTCCTAAAGTCATCGACAAAAATGACGTCACTGACTAAAACTATTATCTAATTGGTTCTCGTTTGGGAATTTCGCGTGGGATTTACTGCTAGATTCAACTGCTCCTAACTTCAGCAACTCCTAAAATTAGCAGAGATGGATGTCGGGGTTGCGGTACGAGCCATTTTCTTTGTTTTCAAATAGACTCACAACGCTGTTTACTGGATTATTCAGAATGTCTGGGATGTCGAGAATGTCCCTGCAAATAGCGGTATCATAGTTTCATTTAGATAGGTTGTCGAGAATGATATTGCCATGAGATTTATAGATAACTAGTGGAGTTACCCGGCTCCGCTCGGGGATACATAGGGCAATAAAATATCAGGAAACAACCAAATTTACAAGTAAATAATTTATTCTGATGATTCGGTAGGAATAATCAGAGAGGAAAATTATGTTAAGAGATACTTTCTTTGGATCAAATCAAGGTAAATCCAAGGGGGGCTAATGGCTTAAAAGCTGCTAAGTCACATAAATTAACCACTGTAGAAGTGACCTCTTGAAATGTAACCAATTTATTTATAAATTCCGAGATATACTACTCTCACATTTATTAGTATTAAAATAAAACCGTAGTATGTTTTTAAATATCGCCTGTTTTACCTGTTATTTTCTTCATTTTTACAAATAATGCACTTTTAATGGGCCTATGTTACTCCCAGTGAAACGCCGGTTCATTTGAAACCCTTTGCAACCCTCTGCCATGTTCCGTTCTCGCGAGTTATAAGCGTACAGAAGGACATTTCGACAGATCACCAGAAATTTAGTTATAGATTTAAATTAGCATTGTTCAAAATTATATTTATTTTTTAACATAGAGCTACAGTATTCAGATGACACGGGTTGAATGACAGACAACTTATAGTGAAAAGGGATAAAATATAAATAAAAATTTCAAAAAGGTTAAGCAAAATATATATATCATTAGACAAGAGAATAATGTTCCATCCATTTCAAAACATAAATAATTAGCACACTTTATCAAGGGGGAGAGCAAAGACTTCTTCCATCAGGGCAATAATTATTAACACCAAAAAGAAAAATTTCAATATAAAAAATCTATACACTTGTTAAATAGCTCACAATATACCCAGATGCCATGAGCTTACCAAAAACCTCGAAAACTCCATATATCTAATCTCAAATTCCTGCTTTTCTTTTATCTTTTATTTTTGCTGAATCAGTAATCAATCAGACACTTGCTGTTGTATCGGAGTGAGGTCAGACTGCAGTGAATTTTATGACTGCTTTCTGCTAATACAACAGGTAATATTTTACAGCTTGTTTGAATCGGCACGGTATCTACAGAGCAAAATCAATCAGGCGGAAAGCTCTCTTGAATTGGATTGGGTATATTTTTGAACATTACTTTTCAACATCTCACTTTCTTTCCGGAGAGCGCGCAAACTAACCGTTTCCAATAACAACCATTTCTCTCAGAAGCTATAAATTGTAGTTTGCAAAATTACAGTTTTACGACATGATACTAAACAGATTATAGCAAACTTTCAAGTTGTATGGAGAATAGAAGAAAGTATTCACTCTGAAAACAATAATAATCCGCGGTTGACAAATATTTTCCGCCCTGCTAGGTAATAATAATTACGTTACATGGAATAAAACCGCACGCGCATTGTTCCAGATCTTGGAAAAATAGATTAACTTTTTGGCGTCTTTGTTATTGCCCATAAAACGTGCGCAGAAGGTGCAGGTTCAAAGCTGCTTGTTATAGTATAGTTCTTGTTGCGAATTGTACTTCATTTTCTCAATATATTTCGATTAAATATTTCATAACAAGTTTTTTCCGTCCCGGAATTAGAACTGGAACTTTGATAATATTTGTCCCGAATAAATGTAAAACAAAATGGGCACAGAAATTGAATCCAATTTTCTACACATCATTTCAGAGATTAATAGAACGAATTGCCTAATTTCTAAGACTAGACTGACCTCAGGGCATTTTCCATACTCAAATAAAATGTGTTACCTATATAGCAGGCGCCGTTATAGATGAGGGACAGATAGATAGCATAGGACTGTAAATCTGTGTAACAAAATTGGACGGTTTCAATTAATTATGAAATTCCCTGGAGATGTTTAAATCATGCACACATTTCATGCATTTAAATGAAAATGAGCGTACGGTCTTGAATTTATCTGCATATATTGCTATTGATTAATGGATTTCGTTAATTACAAAATCAGTGGAAATTGAAACTGAAATAACTGTGGCCAACAGAAAAGGGCCGATAAGTCAAATGATTCGTCATCGGCCCCTCCTTCCGACACAGATCGACAGATCGACAGACAGACAAACAGACAGACTCACTTGTTTTAATTATGTTCATAGTACGTTTCAAACAAAAACAAACTCAAATTCTTGAGTAGATCAATGGACGGACACACATACACATAAATACAGACAGACCCATTTAAAATTTTTTAAGTGAAATCAGTGTCAAAAGTATTTTTTTAATTTCTCAGTTTGCTGCATACAGTATACATGTATAATAGTAACCACAGAGTTTTGCAGTTTACTACTGCAATGATAAGAATCTTGACTCCAGTTAAAGAAAAATGCCAAATACTAAATCATTCATAAAAATTGTAATTTTTTGATAGAATATTTTGCTAATGATGCAGATATGACTTGTAGTTTTTGTCGTTTCAGAAAAAATAAAAATAAAATAACATATTTGTAACCTGGTGACTATACGCAAAGAGGTTTCGATAGGGAATAATTTATTACAACATATATCTACGTAACAGCACTAGCAATACGAAAGCAAATGATCTTTTAACTGTTCTGAACTTGTTACAGCTTCATTTAAGTTTACAAAAGGTTGCACTGTATACTATAACAGCCGCGGTGGTGTAATGATGACACACCTGGCACGAACACCGAGGTTAACTGGTTCGAATCTCGCCTAGGTAAACTTTTCATGATTAATTTCAGCGACTGTCTCCAAAATTCAGGACGAACGAAGACTGTTCGGCTCACGGCGTCCCCTCCTGTGGCCACTCTGCTGCCCATCTACTGGTGTCCACCTCTGCATAACTACTACCATAGTATAGTATGGCATGTTAATCGCACAGGTCTACCGTGGAGGGTTTGGTGGGCATGTTTGGGGAAATCGATGTGGCCTCCCAAGCGAAAAAAAACGGTATATACTAAACAGTGGAACTGCAGAAGTGTTTACACAGAAATGCGTTCTTTCTACAAAGTAGTTTATTCGGTGGATTCAATAAATAATTTTTATGAACATTTCCGAGACCAGAAAGGAATCAAACTCCTCCTGTTATATGTATAATCCCCTAAGCTGCACCACTAGGCAACAGTCGAGACAGTTGTTATTTATGAACCTAGCCGTATTATATCTTTTTAAATCTGTACTCAGTTTGACTTATATTTCCCAACCATGAATTTCTCGTATTTCAAAATGTATCACAACTAGAACGACTTACATAGCGTATCGCTGTTTCGCGCGGTGGTAAAAGTGATGAAAAGTGGTGGCGAAATTTTCAACGTTTCGATAACCTTTACTTTCTGCTGCAGATTCTGGGCATTTCCCCCCCACCTGAGTTCAAATTCTCAGTAGGCTTTAGTGTACATAAGTCGTGTTACAGTGGTTACCGGTACCTAGATGGATACGACTACAACATCAAAGTGAATACTGGTGACTAGTAATTAATTAAATACATCGAACACATTTTCTTGAATTTAATTTCCGGTAAATTGAAGCGTAATCCGGCAATCTTTGCTGACTTCCTTAGTTTCTGTATAACTATAGTTTTCATTGCAGTCTAACACTAGTAGTTCTATAAAGATATATTCCATTAAAACAATGCGGTATTATTTGTCGTTGAGTTGCAGAAATAATATACAGTAGAGAGTTGGACGGAGAAAAATGTAAATTGACCAAAGTCTATAGTACATCTTGCAGTTTATTGTATGCATAGAGGGTGTAGTGCTTTAACCCAATGGTAACTCGAAGTCACTCGCTATTGTCGCATATAGTTTTATAAAACACAAGTGCTACAGAGTGGACAAAATTGATTTGAAATTGGTGTATACATACCAGTGTGTAGTTAGAGGTGAATTCTGATATATTCGACAATTAAATTATAAAAGTCTTTTTTTAGAAAGAATCTCCAAGTATATTCTAAACGTATATTCAGCAAGAAGAAAATAATATTTCTATACAAACAATGCAACTTTAACAGGTCAAAGCGTGTTCTAATGGTATACTCGTAGTAAGTTGAATGCTGATCACTGGGGTACGGATTCGAATCCTACCCAGTACTGATGTGGGGCGAAACCCCGAAACCGGTCCACTATTGGATTTTTGTCAACTGAAACTCTGCATAAGTTTAGGACATTTTACATTTCTAAAGGCATTTGGAACGTTTTTAAGAGTGGAAACTGATTTGATTATTGCAATACTTTTTTTTAGAAAAGTTAAGCGCTTGTACATTTAAAAGATCATGAAATATTTTCATCCATATATGAGTAGCAAAATATATAAATTAAGGATAAATGTATTTTGAACAAATAACCATATAGAGTCGTATTTGATATTATTTATCCACCATGATAATATCACAAACCAATAATTTGACTTAGAAATCGTATATGTCTGCTCCTACCCAATCTCTTCTTGTCCAATCCAATCCAATCCAAAAGAGCCTTCCGCCTTGCTGGCTTTGCTCTACAGGTAATTGTTACCGCTCAAAGTCTAGCTAGAAAAAGAACAACCCAAGCACTAAATACCACAACAAATACACTCTTTATTATATACTTTATGAAAACAAGCTCTTTTAAAGTGAGATTTGTGAGAAAAAATGTACATATTCGACGTTGTACTTTATAGTATTATAATTTTCTCAATTAATCAAAATATTCTTTGAAAAATTCTTGAAAGATTTGGAGCAATTTCTTTGCATTTCACCGACAAAATTGTCAGAAATATTTTTTCCTAAACCTGACAAAATTATTTCCACAGATACGTCTGCATGCTAAATAAGATCTTTGGATGCGCGGGTCTTTCTGGTGAGGTGTTTAATGGATTTAAGCGTCTCAATAAAGCGGATTAGTTGACAGATTAAATCTGCTCCCCAAATGTCTGTTTAGACCTTTCACAAAGATTTTCTCAATAAATGTGAAGGAAATATTTGACTTTGACGTATGCATTCGCCGTTAGCGGATATTCAAAAATTAATTTCATCAAAATAATGTCGTGTCACATAAATCCTGTGTCTCAACATTTAGCATAGAGAATGCCTCACTGGTTGCCGAAACTTCTTTCTCTGCTTACAGTACATTATATCTCCCTAAGGGCACTGCCAGTTTCAGTGCTTACCTCGAAAAATGGTTGCCACTCTGATCGTACTGCAGTCGCAAGGGAATCCTAGTGTAACATTTTGGCAATTATTATTTTAAGATTCTTGCTCGGACTATTACGTAATGATAGTTTAACCAAGAGGCCGATTATTTACCAACAATAAAAAATATTTTTTTAGAAATAGACATTCATCAAATTGCTACTTAATCCAAATTGTGAGAGGAATCAAATGGTGCCAAATAAAATTCCATCTGGCCACCCCCCTGACCTCCTGACCTCCAAAACAAACTGACTATTTTGAAGGCTACTTTTGAGGAATCAAAATTTGAATAGTTTTCCGGAAGGTATATTTTACTCAAAAGCTGTGATAGTATCAGCGCCCTTGGCGCCTTCCGACTAATGCCTGAATGACCTATTTATGTAACATGTATCCCTAAAAGTCGCCCAATTAGCCTTTCAGTGTGTACGTGCAACCTCGCTTTTCTTGCTGAGTAGTTTTTGAAGAAGCTGTATGTCACACACGCGTACGTGAAATCAACATCGTTAGAAATAGTTTAAATTTACATTTTGCGGACAGAATGAGCATACTACTTGTGAATAGTATACATGATATAGAAGTATGAGATGTTTTTTATAAATTATCGCAATTAGCAGCCTTTTAATCCGATATGACTCTTAAGTGGCCCAAATGGGTGGCCGAACACAGTTAATGTCGTGGCCAGTCATGTATTGGGTGGATACCAAAAATTTCATCAGTCTCCGAGTGATAGTTTAGGAGGAGACTGCGAACACACGAACACACAATTATTTTTGCCAGCCCTCCATGTTTCACATTTCCGGGATCTCACAGTGTACTCCACTGCCTGTTGTTTTAATTTTTGTATATGTAGATGGTAGTGCGTGATTATTTTCTTACGAGGCTGAAGGCTGCTGAGTGTGGCCTAAACCACAGAGATGGCGAAAAACAATTTCCTGAGCCCCATGTGGAAAATATGCGTTTTTGCAATATTTTCCGGTTTTTTGAGTGAATTAGATAGAGAACAATTAGGATTTTTATATTGATAAAAATGTAAGCTGTTTCGCCACCAATTGATGGTTTCCTTCTATCAATTCAAGACGGTACTGATATTTTGAATCAGTTGAATGAAGACTGCCCCATGTACTCGCCATTCCACTTTCATTCTTTTGTGTTTTATTCTATCAGCAAACAACCAAATCTCAATAGACGTACCTACAGTATATATTGGTGCACTGTAGCTGGAAAGAAAACACTGGAATGTACGTTGAACACTTTATCTTCTTGTTGAACATTTGTTGAAACAGATTAAACTCTGGAACGTGAGATTAAGTAGCAGATACCATATATTGTAGATTTTTTGGGTAGTATGCTTTTAAATCACTCAAGCGAAGGCGTTCAAAGTCGATTTTTAGTTTTGACTTTTCAGATTTGTTTAAATATGTAATGTCAGATTATCGTAGTCTAATGAATAAGATGCGTCGACCTCCAACGCAGCCGTAGATTGCAGTTTAGACTGATAAAAAGAGTGAAATTTGAAACGGAACTGTTTCTATAGTATTGATAATTGGCATAATTAGATGCATCCTCGTGTTCTGGTGTTTACGTTTTAAGTTGTCATGTCTGAACAATTTGAAGTTCCAAATTTGGCAATCGTAGCTCAGGAAATGCGAAATCACCTTGCCCTCTTTATTTAACCCTTTCTGCGCCAAGGCCGGGTTCAGAGTGATCACCTGTCCAAACAATCGTTTTTTTAAAGTTCTTGGAAAATCTTAAGACATTAAATAAAAAAATCAATCATATCTAAAAAGCTACGACTTTTAGAGAGTTCTAACAGCTCATTTGATTCCTAATCGAATTTTGATTTTTAAAAATACAATTTACATATGTTAGAATAGGGCTTTCATTTCAAATGATTTTTAAATATACTTACAGTTAAACTGAGTTGAGCGTGTTCAAGTGGTTTTAAATTTAGAGCTTACTAAATTTAAAACACTATTTAAAACAAATAAATTATTTAATGTATTCCTAATTAGGTTGCATTAACAGCCTGCCAGTTCCTAAGACTATAAAACTATGTTAGAGAATATATTAAACTCGACGCAAATGTGCGTCATAGGAAGGTAAGCACGACGCATATATGCGTCATAGGACAAAAGGGTTAAACCAACGATGTCTTCGGCAGAGGAGAAGTGGAAAAGCTGAAGAAGGAGGATTCTCTCATGGAATTTGTCCTACAGTTTTCCGTCATCAATCTTTCAAAACCAATCCACACTATAAACCTACTGTATAACTTTCAGAGAGATAAATTCCGGAAACTTATAGGCAAACTATTTGCTCTAATTCAACAAATGCTACGCATACACGAGACATAATAATTGAAAATCTGGCACGAAGAGGTGTAATTATGCAGTAGGTCAGACGTTTGTCATGTAAACCGCCGTGAACATGTTCAATCTGTTCCCACCAATATAGTCCAACTGTTGACTTGCTGTCATCTATCACGCGTTTGTTCCCCTATATACTGTAGTCCCTTGGACAAGAAAGACGACGAATACAAATGGGGAAGAATATATTGTTAGCCGGATTGCAGTGGTGTATGGTGTATACAAGTACACACAAGGACGACCATTTCATGATTATCGAAACTGTGGACAAATATGTCAGCAGTTTGACGTCGGGGAATTTTCGCCCGAATTAGTTGTAAGAAAAACGGTGTATGCCTAACAGCTGGCCCCTAGCAGTATATTCTGCGCAAAAATATTTGCTCTAACGACACACTCTGAAAGTGGAATAATGATAGTCTAGAAATTGTGCGTTCCTCTTTTTTATTATCATTTTGCTAATTGTAGACAGCCCATTATCCGTAGTAGATGCAGGACGAAAGGGAACAATGCCAGCTCATTAAAACTTAGAAAACGCACTCAAGACGTTGCACTGCACGGCTAAACAATATTCAGTCACAAAAAGAATCACTGAAGAAAAGTTTGTGGAAGAAAAAGATACCCTATAGGGTTATCATGTAAATTAGAAAATATTTCGTTTAAAAATTTCGAAAACTTTGCATATGAAATCCTAATTAATTCAACAAGACGATGTTATCACAAATAAAAGTTAGATATAAATAATTCAAACTTTAGTACTGCATACAATATTGGCTTGCGCTCCAATTAAAGTTTATAACCCCATAAAACCCAAATTTCGGTTTTCAATTGTGTGCAGTAATTATAGAGGAATGTAAAGTGAAACATTTGAAAACATTTCACGAGTCATGAAACAATTTCGTTTTACTGTCGTTAGGGTAAGTGCAGATGAGTAAAAATCCATTAGAAGTACTCCAATCACTTAACCACATAGTCAATAAGATGTGATTGGCGGTTAGAACGCGCGCCAGAATGGGTTGGCGGTTAGAACGCGCGCCAGAATGGGTTGAAGAAGAAAGCAGTTAAACCACATTGCTATAGAGCGTTCTTTTGTGGGGCTTATATAGAAAAGGCGAATTATCCTTAGATAACAAATGCCCGTCGTCTTTCGATGTATCTAAATATCCTTTCACCGTTTAGGTACAGGAAATATAAAAACGAAAAAAAGAAGGTAAAGCGATAAGCTATGTTGATGACATCAACATAATCAAGAATTCTTCCCTCGAAGCCCATCTTTGATACGATGAAGCAAGAAAGAGTCACAGGTAGACAAATCAGGATAGAGCATGAAGAAGAGGGCTTTAATAAGAGAACCTTTTTGGTGATGCCATCAACGCAGCGTATTGCCAGTATCTCAGTCAGTGAGTTGCAGGATAGGATCCATGACCTGATTCACCATTGGGAAATTGTCTGACAAAAAACGGTCACAAATGCTGAATCACTGATGTTTCTTTCTGTTGTTTTCATTATTTTTCGAACACACATTACTTTCCGGATGACTTCGTATTGAGCAACCAATACAGGAAAAACTTCCAATATCAAGGAAGTGTTGTAATGGTAAGGCAAAGAAAGTCTCTACTCTTCTTCTGCAAACCGGCACTTTTGGATATCCACGGTGTTCTAGAGAAGGTGACATGCAACAGTGACATCCCAAATGGTACGGAGGGATCGGTCAGAAGTGAGACGCCCAAGAAAACAGCAAAGAAGATATAGTGTGCTGGACAGACAGCTCGACACAGGAAGGTATCAGAAATGGCAGAGGTAGAGCTCTGCTTCAATAGATAACGAAGATGCCGATCGATTAGCAGGAGAAGCATCGAAACTTGCACAAGGGACGCCGTAATTGACCGCAGTAGGGCGAAGAAAGCACCCCACCGACAAGAGAGGGAAGATCAGATGAAAACGACGGCAAGGAGTGTCAGTGACTGAAAGGGAACAGAACAGGCAGAAGAAACCAACATCGAACAGGTTTCAGGAAGCAACCTATCGGCAACTCCTGACTTGATTGTGTCCCATCACCAAAGAAACTCTCCCCAACAAGATCGGAAGGGCGGAGTGTCCAAGGCACTGGACCTGGGAATCCCTATTCGGCCTCAACCCGAGTTAGAACAAAATCAATGACGAACCCTATAGCGAGACTATTGGACTCTGGCGAGGGATGGGCCGCATCTGATAGGCAGAGTAGTCCCGCCATGTCCGCACAGATTTGGAGCGGGAACGTGCGACCCGCAAAGAAGAATGGTAAGGCAAATGCAGATATGGTGTGGAAGGAAATTGAAAATGAGGAAGACCTCGAAGAAACTGGTGTAATGACTTGACAGAATAGTGTGTGCACAGTCGGAGATCTGTGTGTGACAGAGCGAAGAACAGATGTGAGTGTGAGCATGAGTGTGCGGCCAACAACGGCTATGATTTACTAGAAGTAGACAATCAAATGAGAAATTTTTGTAGTAATTTTGAATGTACAGTATACACGTGCAATTCAGAAAACTCTCGAAGGACATAAAGACACAATCAGCCAAATTTATCACCCAGTGACCTTCACGGCTGGGGAAAAGAAATTGATGAAATGCCTTAGAACGTGTCACCTGAATGTGACAATTGCCAAAAGTAATTTAGAGCGACTAACCTCTCTACATCCCCATCCCCATGACGTCCTCAATGCAAACGCAAGGGTCGATTTATTATAGACGCAAAAGTTCATGTAGTCAGGAGGAATTGCGGAGGTATAATTCCCCCATGTCTTTTCCCGTGCAAAAGCACCAGCTGCATGTGCGCTTAGTAGTTGATATTGGCTTTCCTGCTTAGTTTCGATTGATGTTCTATGCGTCACAGCCAGATCCAGCGTACAAATTGTATTAAAGATTAGACATGCAAATGTGAATCTGTGAAAGATTATACTGTTACTGATTTGTGCCTTATTGATCGAGTACCGCATCTCCCACTGTTTCTAATATAGACTGGCAGATAGCCAGTATACAAAAGTATAGTTTGCTATATACTGACTGCATAGTTGTGTATGAATGCACAATTTGAGTGCATGATTGACAAACGCCATTTTTCCACGCAGAGCTAATTCTCCGCATTGTATAATCACTTTTGATCTCTCAACATGGAGAATTATGGTTTTTAAAGCATCCCTTATAAAGTCTCTTTTTCCGGGTTACGCCGGGTCATTCTGGTTAGTTAGGATTTAAGAATTTGGTATGTAGAGATTTTTATGTTTCTGTCTATATATAATTTGTTTTGGTTAATTAAGATACATATAATACACATACAAATATAATAATTGCTAAATATTTGAATTTACATCGTTACTTAGTGACGTACATATTTTAATGTTAGTTAAGAGTGCCTGTTCACGCAGTGCCAAGGTTTATAAGAAGTGGTATCAGGGGCGGGGGGAGGGGGCAAGTCCAGCATAAATTTTGACCGTCTGCCTAAATTCAAAAGCTTTGAAAAATATATTTTTTACGAAAAATATTTAAATAGAAAATTTTGCTTGTAAACACGAGTTTGGCGTCTGTATATCTTAATTAAAAACAAAACGTTTAATCAGAGTTACGTAAATTAAAGAAATCAACCAATATCTGTATTATAATGTGTATTTCACAATGTAAGTCGTCTAAACGCTCCTAACCCACGGTACTTTGCATATACATACTCGTTTTCAGTCTTCGAAGAGCCCACACTGAACGACGATTGTGATATTAGAATATATTTTTTGCATTATTTTGCTTAGTAATCGCATTTTGATTTATCTTAGTTTATCTAATTTGATTTCAATTAAATATTTTAAAAGTTCCATAATGATTTAATACTTAATTTTTTACTAAGTGATTGTTAATTTTGCTTGAATATATTTTAAAAGTAGCGTTTATTTTTACTAAATTTTGTTAAAAACATTTTTCTTGAATACGTTTTTTCATTTTATAAATAGAAATTAGGGAATTCCTGTAACTTATCTACCAAGACTTTATTGTCATTGAAGGGAGAGGAAAATTCCATAGAACATGAAAAAAATAGACTGTAGCTCTAACATTTTTTAGTGATACACTGAACTATTAAAAATTGTGGTCATGCTAAAACGTTAGGAGACATATATAACATAACGGAGCCCAGAGTGTTTGCAAAAAACCATGGGGTTCAAAATGATACTCATCAATCAATCAATTTCACCGAATCCGGTTAGGCCATATGGTTGGTACAGCGCCAAATTCTTCACAGCTTTTCCCTTTACCATCCATATCTTCTCCAAGGTGACAAATCTTCTGTCCGTTGTACCCGTCCATTCTTTGACATCATCATCCGCCCACACTCGCATTGGTCTGCCTTGGTAGCGCCGTCCTCTGCATAATCGCTTCATCAGAGGATTTGTCATTCCGTTTCGCCTAACCTGATGTCCAAAAAATGGTAATTTTCCTTTTCATGACTAATTCCATTAGTTTTCCGGTTGTTTTCCAGCACACTCCGCTTTGATCGTTTTGCAGTACTTGGCTTGTATAGTCCTTTTCTCTCTCCAAGTAGTAACAATGAGCCTACTGTAGCACTTCATTTCGAAAGCTTCTATCATCTTCTCCACTTTGTTGTTAATAGTCCATCTTTCACAACCATAGAGTCTAGGACACTCTTTATCATTGCTGTCATCAGCTTTGATCTTTGTCTCCGGCTATATTTTTCATGCTTACCGCAGATGTTTTCCAGTTTAGCCATATTGCACTCGTTACTGCTCCTATCCTACGCTTCACTTCGAGATCGCTTGTTGCGTTTTCTGTGATAGTGCCTCCGAGATATTAAAATTATTTAACCTGTTTCAGCTGTTGACCATCAATTTTAATGGGGGCATTATCAATGTTACCCCTTCCAGTTACTTATGTCCCCTTCAAAAGAGCAGCGGGGTCTTGGGCCATAATTATTTCTGTCTTTTATCTTTTTGTCTTTTCATGAAGTACAAAATTACGTTAGTGAAAAGCTTCATTTAGAATACTTTGAAATCAGTTGAAATCAGCTGTACACTCGTAATACAGTTATTTTCAATAGATATCACAAAATATATTTACCATAAGTTCGTACAATCTATATGAAAGCATTGCATTACATAAGAAATCAATACATAATTTATAAAGCATAGAAAAATCTAAGATATTAGAGAAAATTTTAAGTGTCTATTTCACTGAGCAGCTTCAGAATTTGAATTTCAAAAGTTGAAGTCAAACAATACAGTTTAACTGTAGAAGACGAAGATTGGACAATTTGATTCCAAAAAAGCATTGACCTGCACATACCTGTAACATTTCTTTATCTCAATTAATTTACATATTTATACTTTTTGTTGTATTTTACTACATTATTGATTTCAGTTTTTGAAATTCAAATTCTGAAGCTGTCCAGTGAAATGAAGACTTGAAATTTTCTGAAATATCTTAGATGTTTCTAATGCAATGCTTTCATATATATTGCACGAACTTATGGAAGCCCCTCGTATATAATGTATTTATCTATACATACAGTACAGTATGTTTGTATGCAATGTATTTAAATTTTTTAAAAGAAGAAAGAACGGAAAAATGTGAAAACCAAATTGTGGAGTTTAGTTTCGTATACGCACTACCTTATCAGCCATATATAGTCCAGATTTAGCGCCCTCTGTCTTCGCCCTATTCCCTCGTCTTAAGTCATTTCTTTCGACATTCGTTGTTTCGCTTCTCGAGGGGAACTTCGAAACAAGACTATCTGCGTATTCAAGGACATTCCCACCGAGTGGTACCACCAAGCAATTCATAAGCTGGGAACGATAAATAAAGTGCATCCGCCTGAATGGAGACTACGCTGAGAAGCTCCATCCATGGTATTGACGAGTAAGATGAGTGATACAAAGACTGTTTTGTTGTTGAGTAATGTACTCTAGCTACGATTATGTACAGTATACCCTCGTAGACATCTTTTGTAACGCAATATTTTCCAATGTATTGCCTCACTACAAAATATGTCAATGTACAGTATGTGTAAAAAGGTAAACGAGAAGAAAACGTTACAGGAGCTGTCCGAGAACTTTTGACATTGAAATAAAGGTTAGACTATTTTAACTATAAACAAAACAAAAGGATTTTCATAGAATATAATCATTCTATCAGCTTAAAATCAAGAGACTTAGGTAAGCCAGCTGTAGAAGTGGAGCAAAGTTTTTGAAAATGTTTTTGAAATGAATGAGATGAAAAGAAGGATATATCTGATTTTCTAGACAGATTAGTATAATGAAAAAGCACAATATGCGCGTCCGGAAATCTGTCCAAGAGAAATCAAGAGAAAATGATCTAATTCTATTTAATGACTCGTAGAAAGCGAATGGAAAATGAAAGTATTCTTCAAATCTGACGCGAAAAAAATATTCGAATAAATGTCAAGATATCCACTACTAATATTCCGACCAGTTGTGTCGAATTCATGGCATAGCTGAAGCTCTAAATAGTAAAGAACAATGGATCAGAATGTTAAGATGAGCGTTTCAATTAAATAAAGCAATAAAGAAGTTGGTGATGAGAGCAAACTATGAGTCGTAAAGCTTTAACTGTACGAAAGTTAAAGTTTCACATTTTTACAGAAAAAATAAAAGACAAACAGTAAGCTCAATTGACAAAAATATTAGGCAAATAAAATTAAAGTGAGACAATGGCAAAATAAATTTCAGGTACGAATAAAATATTGCAGTAAATAGTCGCTGATTGTCCAGAAATCCCTTCCTAGACCAACCACATACACATCAGTCTAAAATTTAAAAAATCTAGCCATTTTAGAACTCGTTAAATATAGGGGGGCTGGGTACAATGACTTTTCGTTTATAATTTTCCTAAACTTTGATAGGTGAGAGTATGAAAATCAGCCTAGCGGTTTTAATATGGGATTGTTTTTCCAATTTTTCTTTCAATTTTTGCTTTTTATTTGAAATATCGTGAAGCTATGTAAATATTTGGATTTTGTTTTTCTGTTAAGATGTCCTTATACGTGGAAGAAGTAAGGATTACTATATGATTTCCAGACAGAATTTAAGAACCTAGTCACTCGCTCACGTCTACGTCCACGGCTCTTCTTCCTGCCAATATAATGACATTGGTCACGTCATTAGCCGAACCCTGACAGATGCTGACAAAGCGACGACGTTTATCAACCCCCTCCCCCCCCCCCGACTCCAAACGATCCCTCTCCATAGTGGAACCAATTCTGACAAGTCATATCAGAACGCAGACAATGATGTTAAACGGTTTCAACAATCATATCTGTCTCATATAGTCTTAGTCAGGAGTATAAACTTCTCGTTTAGAGTTAAAAGTTATCAGTTCTTTATGTTTCAAGCTTCACATGGAAACTACTAAGCAATCAAAAGTACCAAGCTCATGGGGAATATCTCTTTCGTTGCGACCAGATATATTATTCAATATATAATCATTCAATCGTAATCATTTGAAAGACAATCATGCTATTTTATGACACTTTTTTCCAGACACACAGACCAACAGAAACGTCCACTATTATAGATCAACACAATCGAGTAGAAAACCAAAGGAACACAGATTATCGATAGGTCCCAAAACCTTAATGTTTATGTACTGCGTGTCCAATAGATAATGATTTTTATCAATCGTATATTTCTAATGGGATACGTTTTAATTTTGTCAATATAATTTATATAATTTTAGAAAGAAATAATATCGATAGGAATTTCATAGATCGTTTATTGGAACGTTTCGCTTCAAACATAAAAGCTTTTTTAACCAGGTAATTTTTTTCTAAGCAAAGGTGATACAATTCAGTTGATAATAAATAGCGCAAATGTAGGTCGTTTCGTAAGTAATTAATTTCGTTTTTTCTACTCTATGTTCAGCAATTGGCATAGAAATAAATACTGGTCGATTTCCATCGAATTCTTTTCCTAATACGACTATACCTTATAAATGCCATCTATGGCAATATAAATTTCTGCTGTAAATATATTTGTTTATGTATTTTTATGTCTTCTAAAATCGATGACAAGCCAATGAAATGCTTATTTTACGA
>JAUYWV010157478.1:0-18473 GCA_032274565.1 Nematoplana nigrocapitula
AATCCAGCTTGTTCTTCGACTATTTCGCGTTCCATCAGTCATATAACATTTGCTATCTCGCCTTCGTCTTTTTCTCCCAAATCCAGCTTGTTCTTCGGCTATTTCTCTTACCATCAGCCATATAACATTTGCTATCTCGCCTTCGTCTTTTCCTCCCGAATCCAGCTTGTTCTTCGACTATTTCGCGTTCCATCAGCCATATAACATTTGCTATCTCGCCTTCGTCTTCTCCCGAATCCAGTTTGTTCTTCGGCTATTTCTCTTTCCATCAGTCATCTAACATTTGCTATCTCGCCTTCGTCTTTTCCTCCCGAATCCAGCTTGTTCTTCGGCTATTTCTCTTTCCATCAGCCATGTAACATTTGCTATCTCGCCTTCGTCTTTTCCTCCCGAATCCAGCTTGTTCTTCGGCTATTTCTCTTTCCATCAGCCCTGTAACATTTGCTATCTCGCCTTCGTCTTTTCCTCCCGGATCCAGCTTGTTCTTCGGCTATTTCTCTTTCCATCAGCCATATAACATTTGCTATCTACATATATAAATATCCTTTGATTTAAATTCGGCCGTCTCTTTTTCATAGATTATAATTTTATCCCCGCAGTTTTCATTTACATTTTCTTATATAAAATCACTGTTTATTTTGTATATAAATTGCGCACCAGTAAAGCAAACGTAAGTGCAAACGATTTACAGACTATAAGACGCACTTGTTGTGCTATGTGGTATACAGTATGTCCAATTGTAGCAAATTTTATGTAGAGAATTGGTTGACTTGGTTCAATTTCGTAGTTTATTATGTACCATCTCAGAGAATTACATTAATAAAACGGGGTATTACGCTTGTTCATAGATGCGGGTATTTTCTGGGCTCTATATTCTGAAGTGATGACTCTGATGGACAATTGGAGGATGACAGGAAACAAAAATTCTCTAATACTAGCTCTATCTCTCCTATATTAATCAAATATTGATTAATGTCATCCTAACCTGTATAGTTACTATACTGATTATTTAAAATGTAAAATTAGGTAAGATGAAATAATAATCTTAACCGATTAAGATTATTTTGGATTAAATTTGACGAAGATCAGTCGACAATGAAAAGGTTCACACCTATCAGTCGCGACGCCCTCGAGATTGACCGATACTCAAAATCAACTCAACAAGAGGATAACGCAACGGGCAAACTGTTCTCTGATTTCTTGGCGACAAAAGGTGAAACACGAGACATTTGCCAAATAAGCAATGAACATCTTGATGCTCTTTTGAGTGAATTTTATTTGTCAGTAAGAAAACTTAACAGTGATATGATGAAGAAAAATACGCTAGATGGTACGAAATATAGTCTTAGTCGCTATATTAAGGGAAAGAATAACGTGGACATCGTCAAACACCCAGATTTTGCGAAAAGTAACTACGTCTTCAAAGAAGTGTTGAAGATTCTAAAAAGGAATGGTAAAAGCTCAACAAAACATTTCCCGGAAATCACGAAATCTCATTTGATACAAATATTTAACACTCTAAATGACACTACACCAACAGAACTTACCAGTGAAAATATTTCTAATAGGTTTCAGTATTAGAGAATATTATTCTTCAATGTTATTTCGGTTAGAAAGATTTTTTACTAACCTGAATTTAAATAATCCAACCCGCGCCTTCGGATTGGGCTGGATAATTTAAATTACGGTTAGTAAAAAAATAATTCTAACCTCAAAATCATTGAAGAATAGTATAATGTTGCTTAAGAAAAAATTACCTTCACTTATTCGCTACGCTCACTCGTAAAAATAAATGACCTCTTATTGAAAAGTGTCACTTTTCAAATTTCGTGAAAATAATCATGTATAGAGATTATTTATTTGAGTCATTTCCGGGATTTATTTTGAAACAATCAAATTGTTAATCAATGTATATAAAATCAATAACACGAGCAAACAGGTATAGTTTTTCATGAATACAACAACTGTTGAAACAAACAGGTAAAATTCTCAGTTCTGTATGAATACGTTGCAGCCGCTGTTGAAATTCAAATTGATGCTAACTTGTTTTGAAGATTCGCCTTCAGCCTGTCTTACAAATAATTCCAATTGATTATTGTCTAACACAGCAGAGCAGTTTGATATCAAATAATCCGACGATTGTTTATAACAACGCACTCCAGTCACACTGCGGTGTCCTGTACGTTCCATGATTAATTGTACGTCAATTTCAGATTGATAGAGGAGGCTTGCGCAAGTGACTCTTAAGCTATGGTTAGTTTTTTACCTAAAATGTCGGCATTTTTGCACATGTTTTCAACAAATTTGCAAAGCTTGTTTTTCGCGATAGGTTTCGTTGTGAACCAAATTGTTGGATTCTGGTGATTGTAAATTGAATCGTTTGCAATTTGCTGGTCGCAAGAAAAGGTATTTTTTAAATAAAGTTACATGACACCGCTTTTTTATCAGTGTTTTCGAAAAGAACCACTTGCTTTGGTTTGTGACGAATGTTTTTAAGACCACCTTTATAAGTCTTTGAGAATCGTTCGCTGTATATCAGACATTCTTTGCCGCTGAATTTACTTAGTTCAAATTGGTCAATGCTCAAGTTGACTTGCTCCTCTCCACCCCGAAGTGCGAAATGGACACCATTTAAATAAAATAGTGCGTAAACTAACTTTTTTGGGATTATCGCTTCCAAAAACCTTCTCCCATAGTAGTTCCTCATCATGTTTTGATATCACTCCTGATGATCTTTTAGTGGCAGAGTACCCTTTTTTCGTAGAAATCTTCTTTGAAGAATCAAGACCTTTCGTAATCATAGAAAATGAGGGATCTTTGAAAAAGTTATAGCATATGTTTAAGAACTTATCGCCCTATAAATCACAGATTATCTTATACATACAGTACATAGCAAACAATCAGACACGACATGAATTCAAACATCCCAGTCTTTCAAATTCTGATATACTTTGTCGCACATCATCATTTATTAGACTGGGATCAAAATGATAATAAGCCTTGATTAAATCAAACCACCAAGACTCTCTGCGTCGAAGTTTGAAAACGGCTTTAGTTAATAGTTAGTTTATCGGATATAGGAAATAAAAAACGAATGTCACGCTTTATCTTTCTTATTAGTGATTGGAAAAATTGATTTATGAGGAGAGTAGAAGTATACCGACAATAAACTCAGGACCAGAATAGAGATATAAATTTTACCATGCCTTGAGATAAAATATTAATTAAAATGCTGAAATTTATGGAAAATAATATTTAAAAAACTCTGGCAATTTTTGGTTTGTATTGATTTGCAGTAAATGATTGTTTTTCGAGAACACATTGTTTGCATATAACATATCCTATACTGTCCGTCAAAACACAACGCTTCACTAGCGCAATGCAAATATATGTTTTCCTTTGATGTAGACCAGTAGGAAATGACGAGCTATTTTATGACGTATTGCAATAGGCTATTCGAATTAAAGGTAGTAATATATACACTTAAATAAAATTTCAATTATTCACATATTCCATCAAACTGATTTTTTCTAAATTAAACTGAATAGATGTTTCATGTCATATCTTTTACAGGAAATATAATATGTCATTCTTCCTTTTTAGCTTTCAATTTTCTAGTAATGGTACCCTATCTTTCTTTCTCGTCTGTTAAAACTTTTCAAGTAATCTTACTTAGTAAAGAAATAAATCGATGCATAGGAATCTTAATACCGGTGTATCGAATTTACTTAATTTTGAAGTATATATTCAGCCTTTTCTTTCTTTCTTTGGTAAAATAAAACTTAACTTTTTGTTGAATTGTCCTATTTTTAAAGTTTCTTTTCAGCTTTCTGTGCTGTTCACAATAATAAATTAAAATACCTCTATCGAAGGTTTCCTTTACACAAATACATAACTTATCTGATTAAGAGGCTCTTAAGTTTGACCTCTATCACCATATCCCTTCTGCAATTAAAATTAACTAATATTAAATATTTAGCTGAAAAACATTCGCGACATAAAGGTCCCTCTGCTCTGAACCAAGATGCTGAACAGATGTTTAATGGTTTTCCTATCTCTCTCTCTCTCTCTCTCTCTCTGGTGCATAGCAATTAAAGTAAAGTTATCCACAAAACCCTGAATTGTCTTAAAGCTAATCCTAATTTAATCATTTTTAGACCTGAGCAAAAATAATTAAATTGTTTTAACTATTTAACTAAGCTTTCTTCTATTGTTTCTGATTCCTCTAAGTTTTATTTGATAAAAAATATTTAAATGTCTCAAATACTCTATTTTTATAGGACTCTTCCTTCGAGTTCTTAGCCTGGTAAACCCGATGCTCATAAAGTTAATTAATTACCCCGTAAGACTTCGAATCAAATGGAAAATGAGACTAACGAACGTTTATATTCTACAATTGGCTAACATAACCATCATCGAGTCGATACTGACGAAGCAACAGTTGCGCTGGAGCGGGCACCTTGTACGAATGGACGACATCCGATTACTCAAACAAATTCTTTATGGATAACTCGCAAACGCAAACACTGTCGGTGGCTAGAAAAAGCGGTACAAAGACGAGCTGAAAGCTAACGTAAATACATAAAACATTACAGTGGACAATTGGGAAGAAGCAGCAATCGATCGCCTGGGCAGAAAAAGGATGTTACACAATGGATCTGTAACTTTGAAACCACTCGGCGCAAACGTATGAAAGTAGACGTTCTGATAGAAAGGTAGACAGCGTTCTCGAGCTAGAGGAATCGCCCGGTCATTACTGTTAGGCCTTCTGTGTCCGGTGTGCGGCATTGGTCTATTCGACCACACAATCTGAAGGCCTCCCCACATCCAACTACTTGAACTAAGGCAGTGATGATGTGATGTGATAAAATATAAAAATATTAAAATTGCTTGAATCTAGCAAGAGTCTAACTTTCTTCGATATATTAGTTTATCATAATAATTGTAACACTTCCATGTTGAATATGATTAACACACGTATATGTGTAGTTAATTATGTATAGTGCTTGGTGTGTTTTACTGTGCTACTTGTGAATATATGTTGTGAATTATGTGACTTGTTTAACACTAGCACTCCCAGAAAAAAGTTTACTTAGAACTACCATGCCGCTCAATTGACCGGCAGAGCACATTATACTTATAATGGTGACTATACATAGTATCTATATAATTGATGTAATTTTCCCAGCTATCTGGTAGGGAAAGAAAGAAAGTTGTTTTGTATCCATTAAAGATTTAATAAATTCAAATAAACCACTTGTTAGATATGTACAGTATATTACACTACAAAATGCAATTGCTAATATAGTGAATGACTTGTAAATACAATTATTAGAAAAGTGTTACCAAATCCAATAGAGAATGCCAATTGCAATTGTCGGATTACACATAAAATGTGCTTTTATTGGTTAGTATTATAACAGTATGTTTAGCAATATGACGTACTACTCATTGGAAATTCAAATACAATCAATAGTTGTTCACTTACCTGACAACGTCACATGAACAATAAAAAATGTCAATTGGCGGCCTACACGCATAGTATGTTTATTGAGGGAGACAAACAACACACACCTGCGAGCTGCATTTTCTACAATACTAAATGTTGCACACAGTACATTTTTGCTTGTTTGTTTGAGTGGCACCGTCGGTATGTCATCGTTCTTCAAAGAAGTTCTTCGTCACCAACCAGTTTATGCCTTTGAAATGGGAGAACCTGGCCCTGTCGTCTCGTGTTGTGTTCCTGTCAGCGTTCTTTGGACAGGGATAAAAGAAAAACGCGACACGAAGAAGTACACAATCGGGTATCACTGGCGATAATGAAGGCATTCAGTCCGCATATATCCATTATGTTGCAGAACACATGGAGAGGCCATGGACGAGAACCCGATTTGTTTGTGTACGATTTCAACATTTTGTCAGCTTTGTCGACACGGCTTTTTGTGTTCTTGAATATTGAATTATTTCCTTTTTCAGTTTCTAGTACGCATCATTTTTGTGCATGCTCGAAAGTAGGAAAACAATTTTGTTTTCGCTTTGCCATTAGCCAAGTACTGTCGTCGTCTCTGGGTAGAAAAAAATACTTTCGTGCAAAGCAGACGTTTTGCAGACATTGCTCAATTCATTTAGAATTCCCTTCCTGTTCCCACAAGCGTATTGGTTTGCTGGTGCAGTTTTTTGGCAAGTGCCTAACTCGTGAAGAAGTTGTCTTTTGTAACATTGAGCGCCGGTTCTAAATTGCTTGTTAATTTCAAAACAGTGTGTTCTCCGAGACCAACCTCGACACGATCTGGATCTCTTCCGACGTAAGGATAGCCATCTAACACATAGAAAGTTGAAGAATTGCAACAGAGTCAGAATTTTATCCCCAATTCACCTGGTTTCGTAGGCCTATATTGTATAAATACATACCTTGCCTTGCAGCTCAGCAACTGTTCATCAACAGTAAAGCAGTCGTGGGGTCGATATGCTTTTGAGAAATTTGACATAACACGGTCCCATACTATTCTTATTAGACAGAAACGATCCTGTTGATGTTGTTGTCTTTTATTGTTTTTATCGTCAAAACGAATAAAACACATAATATCCTGGAAGCGGTTTCGACTCATAGTCTCTTTGAATATGGTGCGCCCGGTTTCCTCACTCCAAAAGCTGTAGACCGGCTCATTGCGTCCTTTAGCTACTCCTCGAGCAAGGCATAAACCGCTGAATGCTTTTAGTGCGAATTCGATCTCTCTTTAATAGACAATACATAAGTAAAGTAGACAATAACACATAAATTGGTTACCGGTCATTTGACCGCCTTGGTAGTTCTAGGTATATGTCGCCATTACGACTGTACTATGGTAGACACGGAAAAATTATTACTATATACAGTAGTATACATATGAGTTAGTTAGAAAGCTACTGTGAAGGAAAAGTTCATATCATTTTATTTACAATACAGCCACAAATATAAATTGGTCTACCGGTCAATTGACCGGCATGGGAGTTCTGGTGTTAATAATAAAATCTAACCAATGCGTAAGTTTTATTTCTTGATAAAATGTCGAGTAAAAGACAAAGTTACCAATGAATTATGTCTGAGGTTTTATTCACATTGCAAAGTTCCGTAAAACGAACCAGTGAAGTAGAGTAAAGCAGATGAAGAAATGAGTAATTTTTAATGTTCGGGCCGAAGACCCGACCATCCCACCCTGAGGTAACCTAGAGTTTGGAAGATGAAAAATGTTTCGGACCGAAGTTAATGAATTAGAGCTAAGCAAAGCTTTTTGTGTCAGGAGAAGTAGGATCGGATGAAGAAATTCATGCAAGGTTTACTGGCAGTAGTAGTATGATTTGTTCATATGCTATTTTATATCCAAATTTAATGAAGAATAAGTAAATTTGAATTTTATTCTTACTGGTAAACTAGAGTTAAACAAGACGACGGAATGTTTTTCGGGTAAAAGTAGTACGCTTAGATTATTGTTCTTTTTATCCGTATTTCGAAAAAGTAATCGAATCTCTATTTTATTTTCACTGGAAATCTACAGTTGATCAACCATTTTTACAGGTGATTGAATTCGACTAGACATTTTGCTTTTTAATGGTCAATCATTGGAGTCATGTAGTTATATGTGATAATAAATAAATTGTGTAAATAAACTGTCGTACATAATCGATTATCTTGTTACGACATGTCTATTAATCTGTTCACGTTACTCACACAAGTATGCTTTCTGATAGTTTGAGATATATACTATAAACTGTATGCGATTGTCTCTATTGAATCCAATATCTGCTGGCCGACACACAGATGATATCAAATCGGAGCTCGTTCGCCACTATCTGATCGAACCGGTCTCTCAGAAAGGGGTCCGTGTGAAGGGCTTTTCCAACGAGCCCGTTTTCCCTACTCTGGCCGCTCTCATCCACCAGCACACCGTCCAGCCGATGGCTCTGCCCTGTCGCCTGCTCCTGCCCGGCCTATTGGGCGGCCCCGGCCGCACCGGTGGACTGAGTCCGGCTATGGGCCAGCAGCACACAATGCAGTATCACGAGGAAAGTCATCACTACACCTCTAGCAGCACCGGCGGGGCTGGACAACAGGCTGGTGGTGGTGTAGCGCCCGATTCACCTTCGGGACCAAGTACGAAATTTCTTGTTTCGTCTGTTTTTGTTTCAATTTATGCAATTTCCCGTTAGATATACTCTATACACATTCCACTATTATCAGTTGGTATTGTTGGAATTGCAGAGATTAGTTTCGTCCTTATTAGAAAAAATCATAAGTTACAAATTTCTATAAAAAATGTAATCCTTCCTAAGCTGACCGAGCGACCTATTGAACTTAGTTTAGTGTATCTGTTAAAAGATGGTCATGAATTTGTTGGCAGCACAATCAACTGCTTTGACTTTTTGATCCCAGTCTGATAAATGGTGAAATGCATTTATCAGAATTAGATGTGTAAATTCATGTCGATGTCTGACTGCTTGTTTGCTATGTAGCTATGCACAGAACGTATGTTCGTTTTGATACTCCTCCAAAAATACTGGACCAAATTTTCTGAGAATTTCCACATACACAGTCGCCGACGAATGGAGTAAATGGCTACTTTCTATTTTATTATCTGACGTATTTTCCCAAATATTCGCGCTTAACTACCCGCGTAATGTAAAGTAATGAGAAAATAATCACACTGAAGAGCCTCATGACTGATAAAAAATTCCGAAACTGTTATTTTTTTAGATAATGTTTCCCTTTTTCAGTGTTCAAATTTACCAAAAGAATTGTAGGAAAATAGCTATTTTCATCACCAAGATGAAAAGTAGCATTTTTCAACCCGAGTGAAGAATTTGACCCGAGGGCGTAGCCCGAGGTGCTGAAATTAATCACGAGGGATGAAACTGCTATTTTTCATCATGTGATGAATTATGCTTTTCATTTCAACGGGATGAGAAAGAAGTTAAGCATTCCATTTCAAAAGCTCCGTCGAACTCTCGCAACAGTACAACATAGTGGACACTACCACACAACTTTAATCGTTTCTCTTATTATTCGCCTTGATTGTTTTCTACTTCCACTGCGAGTACCAAGCTTAGTCATGGCAATTGTTTTGGAATAATAGTGAGGAGAAGTATATTTCTGGGCACAAGAATCAGGTACCACGCACAATGCACAAATATTGTTCTTCTGATATCACATAGAGCCACTCGATCGCTCACCACACATTAAATATGTTTTTGTTCATTTTCTGATGATCTTTTCTTCATCCATTTTGAATAAAGCTTGTTTTTGATGATATGTGATCTTTTAGAAAACCATGGTTTGCGTTTTCTCTGTTTTTTTCCTACTAAGTGTGACATTAAATTAAAGTTGAATATAGCTATAATTTCCAGCATTTGATTCTAAAGTTTAATAGTTTATTTCCTGCTATATTTTGCAATTCTATATCCAGAAAATCTTAAATATAGAATCCATAATTAACTTAGAACATACTATCTCTCAAATATTGTAGAAGGATCGTTCTTCATCGAAATGCACTGCTTCTATTGCTGGTGAGTCCTGCCACAAGCGAATGGTCCTCGACCTGAATAATAAATCCACACTTTTGAAAATGAATTTTCAACGGACACAACAAAAATATTACTTCCGCCTCCACTGGAAATGTATGTCATTGTTTCGATGAGCATTTCTGAAGAAGACAATATCACATGGTAGATACTCACCCTGATCCTGGGGGTGATTTGCCCTGGAATGCCTCCAGCTGCCCCTTCCACTCAATCCTGTTCGTTGTGGACATAAATCAACACTCACTCCAAAATGCTTATACCAAAAACAACAACCGACCGCCTCAGTTTTGAGTATTTCATTTCTCCTCCTTCCGACGTCACAATATTAGTCAATGTCATGTAGGGACAGCAGAAAGACAGTTGGTACTGTGGGATTGGAAGAGAGTGACATGCACGCAATACATGGAATGGAGCACTTATAATCAGTAAAAAATCGCTGGATTTGATTTTGCAGTCGGCTCGATCTCCATCTCGTTCTCTGTTAGCCGTCATTTGTGCTCCTTAAACTCTAATTTTCCATCCTGCATTCTTCATTTAACAGAAGAGAAACTGTTCGATCATATTTTCTAAAGCATGGAGCGCCAAATGTTTGCGTATGCAGTCTCTGAAGTAGAAGCGGCAGAATAATGGAGTCAATTCTAAAGATATAAATAAGAACCAAGCCGAATATGAACATTTAATATCAAAATGTCCGTAACTGCTGTCAATATACATAACATTTTTTTAAATACTAGTAAAGAGGAATAACAAGGCTTATTATGTGACGGTGTCACATGTTGATCACATCACTTGAAAGACAATTATGCTATTTTATGACGCTTTTGTCCTGACACAGAGATCAACTATCTGATCCTAAATTTAAACTCTGCGCTTGCGCGGCGTATATTACACTATTCAGTGTCATACGAAAGCGATGATCATTGTCTATTCGACGAAACCACAAGAAACTACATTACATGTTGTTATCTATAGCTAAAATTACAATCTATAGAATGAAACACAGCGGCATATCGGCACACCAGTTGACTTTATATCCAAATACCCATTAAAAGAAACTGTATATTGCGCACTAGCAAATACAACAAGGAATATTTCGCCACGATATTATATGTTTAGAAAGAGGAGAATATTTTCTAAACAATAGCAGTTCAGCAATTTTTATACCCTTAAAGAGTTTTCAATAAGAAACAATTTACTTTCAAAGTTTTTTACATTGATATGACATTTTTCTTACAATTCTCTTGGTAAATTAAATATTTGTGCGCGCGCAGCTCTTGTTTAATATATTCAGACCATTTCATATCCACTGAAAGAGGAAAACATTGTCTAAAAGATAGCAGTCGCGAAATTATTTTTATCGGTCACTGACTTAAACTAGGAGCCTCTTCAATTTAATTAATTTGCCCTTTACTTTACATTACGTACGGAATTAATCGTGAATATCTGCAAAGCTACGTCAGATTATGAGCTACATAGCAAACAAACAATCTGACATCGACATGAATAAAAACATCCCCGTCTTTCAAATGAAAAAGATGATAAAGTCGATTTTTATCATTTAAAAGACTGGGATCAACAGGCAATTAAAACAAGAAATGCACATATAAAACAGTTATCCAGATGGCCTTTTTCAGCTGTGAAAGTGGGGTCATATTTCTCAAACAGTGACCCAACCCCTTGTGATCTGAAGGCTTGAGTGGTGTACCGTTTGCAATGTCTTGTAGATCAGGACACTACCTACGTACATTGGTAGAACACAACGCCATCTGGGACAAAGGATTGCCGAACACTGCAAAACACCAAGCGCTTGAAGTGCTAATAAGATCCAGCCAATACCTTTCGAGTACTGGAACAGTGTGCTGGACTGACTAAACTCTTCTCCATCAATGAAGTCATTCGAATTAAGGAGTTGAAACCAAATATGAACACGGCCGGAGTTGGCGAATAGTGGTGGCTCATATTTTAAAAACAAGTTTTCCCTTGAGTTGTATTTGTGAACGTTTGAGTATCTAATATAATTATGTGTGTCTTGTATGAGTTTTGATCGTCATATCTGTTAATTATGTACTTTTGTTCCTCCACTTTCAAATTACTGGTTATGTTTTGTGTTGTGCATTGACAAATTGTACAACCCTGCTGATGGTGCTTGTGGTATAAGCGAAACATGTTCAGAATAATTGTTGACCAACCTCTTTGTACTCTTATTTCTCGTTAAACTTCGTAAATTCTCTTTGCTCTGGTTACTTCACATAAAAAAACAATTTATAAAGTTTATTGAAAATCTTAAGAAAAAATGATGCACCGTCATTATTGAGATAATAATAATCAATAAAACCTCCTTAATCGAGAGTTTCAAATTGTCCGAAGCCACAACTTTGATCTGATATCTTGCTGCGCTTCCCCTACAAACACTATACAGAATTGAAGATACGAATTAATTACGCTCGAACACTTCTTGAGTTCCTTGATTCTGTCGATCAAGTATCATTCAATGCGTTCCAAATAGAACATACAGTACACGGATCACCTTTAAAATGGGGTTCTATTTTTTCTACTCAGTATACTGTATTGCCACTTTGCAAAGGGAGTATCGTATCCTAAAATCGATGATTTCTCTTAACTCCCCATTTAACCTAGTTTTACGATTTTTGACCTACTTTTTTGTTAAAGGTGCCACCATCTTAGGAATTTGAGATTGGGTTTACTTGAAACTTGGTATAAACGTATAAACTTATAAACGAAGCAAGCAGGCAGGCATTGAAGCATCCTTGCATCTCTATAAGAGGGTCGATCGGACGGAATGAAGGGAATGAGGAGGCATTAATGGATTTACCGGTCTTTCTTATTTTGTAAATCCGTTTAGGATTATCAACTTTTTTAATAACAAAATTAAGCCTCTGAAATAATGCTAAACGGAGTTAATTGTATAAGCTATAAATTATATTTATTTAGCTTTATAGGGTTAATAAAAGCTTTCAAATAAGGACACTATATTACCTTCAGCATTCCACTGTATATGAACCAATTACGCATCTCAACTGAACTGCATGGAAGCTAAATAAATGAAATCTGATTAAATTTAATTGAAACAATAAAAGTGAACTGATATTTTTTATTAATTAACGTATAGCTGGCTTCTTATTTCCTTCCATTAGATCCAATAACTGGTATCACGAGGTTTGCCATCGAAAAGAACAGTCAGAATACAACAATAGACGAAATCCTAGTTGACATTCTTATTTTTGTTACAATGCTCAGATGTACGTACGTTTTTCAATTACCATACATGAATATACTGTACTTCTGCAGTAAAATGAATGTGACATGTTTCGATGAAACGTTATGCATTTTCGGAGAAGCAAAACAGGAAAATTTAATAGAAAATACAGTGAAAAGCAATTAATTGAAAGCTACTTTTAAACAGAGATGATCAATTTTTTAATTAAAAAATGCTGTACTTTCCATTTTTAAAAGTGTTTAAGTAGTTTTCAACTGTTTTTGAAATTTGTTATTATGTATTTGTATTTGTTTTAATTTTTATAGTTTTTAGTGTCTCTTTAAATAATTTAACGTAATATTTTTAAAGGTAGCGATTCATTAATTATTTTTTTAATATAACTGCTATTATTTCTTGTTATACTGTATAGAATTTAAATGCCAGAAAATCTGTAATGTTTAGGCGAAGCAAGACGTGTGACTTATTACTAAACATTTGTTCCAAACCGTGCTGGCCATCCTTTTTAAACAACTTTGGTTCTCTTATGTGACTTATCTCCCAGTCAACTAAATTTATATATAACATATAAACAAGTATATGAAGATTGCGTCACAACAGGGGAATTGTCTATGTGGTTCATCAGGGCATCACTGGTAACGTCACCAGCTTCAAGAACATGTTCGGCCCATCTATACTTACCTTGGAAAGATGGTGATGTTCTTCCAGAAATCCCGCTCGGTTGGGCGGCTTTTGGGAAGGTGAAGAGCATCATGAGAAGTCCCACGTCGACCATGAAAATCAAGATAAAGATATTCAACAAATACATCATTCCAGTGATGACATACGGCAGCGAAACATGGCTTCTCAACACCGCTATCACGGACGCCCTCGCTGTAGCACAACGGCGGACGAAACACATCATACTCGGCATCACTCTACGAGACAAGAAAACTAACACCTGGATTCGACAGCACACCGGAGTCAACGACATCATAAGAACCATCAATAAGAAAAAGCACAGATGGACTGGCCACGTCTTGCGATTCAAGGACAACAGTTGGACAATCAGGATAATAGAATGGACAAGATCAAGAGGACGTCCAAAGACAAGATTGTGAAATTATCTTTCCCGCTACATCGGGGCCCACGTGGCTACGACTGGCTAGAGATAGACGTCAGTGGAAGGAATCCAGGGAGGTGTGATAGTAGCCCTGGTTGATTGAGTGATTGATTAAAATACTTAAGCTATGGGGTGTAACAAAAACGGCCGGTTTCCAAATGCTCCTGCGGTAGTGAACCTTCATCTCTCTCTTTCTATCTTCGTGGATAGATTCGCAATGCAATTCGGTTGTCACCAAATTTTGTGAATGGAGAGTAGGGCGACCTTGTGGAAGAACGACATAATTCTTGGAAGCAATGAATACTATAGACACATTTAATACATGTAATCGGGCGTTGACATGTCGTATTATTGTAGTTTTTCATATAATGGTTTTTCTCTTTGGTTCATTTCGGAGGAGGAAAATAATGCAAATGGTTCCGCCAAAACACACAATATATTTCTGAATGACAGAGTGATGATGGGGAAGGGTCTTGAAGCAATTCTTGACCAATTGGTAACAATCAAACCAATGCGATTATTTTCTATTGGAGACCTCTTTGGAGTCGTTGGCACATCTTCACTTGGTACATTGCAAGAAGTTCGCCCTCTGACTATTTCTGTGCCTCACAACAACGTAATGATCGCTCAAAGATATACATGTATGTTGTAAATCATTTTTAATGGTGTAAAATTCATTGCATATCATCTGATTGGATTACATTGAATTAATATCTTATTTTAAAAACGGCCGTGAAACGATATTAAAACTTATTTTTTGTCTAGTTATAGAATTTTTCTACTTATAAAAAATAGCACACCATATTAGCCCATAAATCGTTATAACAGTTATTCATCCATATTCACGAACAAACTTATTTGGAGTCATTATCAAAAATTAAAAACCTCAAGAATTTTAAAATGTACTTGACTGTTCGTCTTTTTCACCTAAATATCCGAAACATATGCAGCGCTATGGATCCTTGAATTTAATTTTTTTGCAAAAACTGTACCATTTCCAAAAACGTTGAACAAAACAAAAATCGCTATTAATGAAAACCGGAAAATTCTTTATTAACTTTTGCGCTTCTAAGCTGACATTACTCTGTGATTAGAGTATAGGGGCATATGTTTTTGGGTCGCAAGTAAATTTCTCGTATGAGAGGGATGTTCCTATGTGAAAAAGACGATTGATTCTTTGCCTAGTTCTATATTTAATAAAATAACTGATACAATCCTTCCCATTGTCTTTAGAGGATCATGTCTGCATTTGTTTCAAACCAATTAAATTTCTGAGCTGAAAGTGTACTCCGAGCCTAATGATAGCAGTATAATTAGAGAGTTGGGAGATAGAACAGGATATAAAAGCAATTATGAAAAACGCTACAATTTGCCAGGAAACATTTCCTAATCTTAAATAGAAGGCGAAGAGCAAAGAGGTTTGCAAATGCATATCATTTCTGAATATCTACAAGATTTTACCCACTTCTGTCATCTTCACGATATATTTATAATAAAAACAGGATTAATATTACTCGGACGAATAAAATATCATGTACCATGTCTGTCGAGGACGTTGTGATCATGGATTTGTACCACTTCCGATATGTTTATCGTTCCTAATAACTAGCTGATCTGACACGTTCATTCATTTATTCAAACGGCCAATGTGTGGTAATCTTTGCCTTCCTCTGCACGCTTCTTTTCCGTCGATCTTACCCGTCATAACCACATTTTTTATACCCCTGTTTCTCAATAACATTTCCAAAATATTTAGCTGTATTTTACAAATTGTTTTCAGACTATTTGGTTTCGTTTCTGCTCTGCTCAATACTTCATCGCTCGTCAACAACTCTGTCCAAAATATTCTTCTTCTTCTCCTCCAATAAGAAGCCACAACTCTATAGCTTCAATTTATTTCCCCATTTCTTGTTAGATGGTCCAAATCCTCGCTCCCATATGTGAGAATCGAAACTACGTAACACTGCAGTATTCTACTTTTAGTATCCATGGATGTCTTCCTGTCTTTCCAGTTTTTGAAATGCACCTTTTGCCATGTTTTCTAATTTCCCTCTCACGCTTACTGTCTTCGGTTATCAGATTTTTTCGCCATAGCCCTTCATGGGGCCGTAGGATTTTTCCCATAAGCCATAAAGGCTAAATCAGTTTGTGTGAGGCGCCACTCTGCTCAACGAACCGCGGTGGCTCAACTAACTAGAGGCCGATGTCGCCTCCCGTTTTACGTCGGTCTGTTGCCACCTGCTGAGTCTCCAAGCGTGAGCCCACTGCCACTCACCTAGCTTTTGGACAGCCGCTGAAATTAATCATGAAAGGTTGACCTATAGGCGAGAATCGAACCAGGAAACCTTAGTGTTTTTTGTCAAGCACGCCGTGCGCATTTTTACCCAACACCACCGCGGTTATCATATTACCAGTAGTTAAACTGCTCTACCTAGTTTATGACGGTGTCACCAATTCTTATTTTTCACATTAACGCTGCTTAGTGGCAGTTTATCCAAGAGGCCGATTTTTTACCCACAATAAAAAGCTACTCTAGAATTCAAATTCAGTATTCTATGTGTATACCATATATTGATTTTCAATGCAGCAATCGCCTACTGCGGAATTCAAATCCCTACGAATACTGGAAATCATCTATTAGCATGGTTTTTAGGATATTGTCTTCTGTGGGCCCCTCAATTAGAAATTTTGCATCTCGTGACTATTTTTCCCATGTAGCATTTTTTGAGTCATCAAGCATGTAAATCGGTCAAGAGAGTTGGGATATAAATACCGGTCAGACATACATACATACATACATACATACATACATACATACATACATACATTTATCTTATTATAGATAGGATTAGACTAATATCCGTCTAAGGAGTGAACACATTTTCACCAATCTTTAGACAGCTTTTTATAACATTATAGAACGTTACAGCAGTATACTATGGGAAACAAAAGGCGGAACTATAAGAAAAATAAATTGAAGTAAATTGCTCATATAGTTCTGCCTTTTGCCCTGATTCCTGGAAAATCTCTTTCGAACTTGAATAGTAACTTGTATAGTAAAAATACTATTATGTTAACCTCTTTCTGCTCTGCGTTAAAGCCTTTTGTCTTCTAGTTTAAATCCTGTTCAAAGTTCTTCTTCCAATACCGATACCGCTACTTTTTTTCAAACTTTCGAATATTGGTAAACCTCCTATCATTCTTAAAAGGTAGCTAATAAAAATCTTTAAATCTAAAATTATAAACACTCTTGTAGCTTTTCGTTCGTTTAAGGTACGTAATTACTTTTCATGGAAGGATCATACTTCTGTTGACTTGAAATCATGTTTTGTCTTTTAGTTTAGCTGTTTGGCTGATCAGAATTCTACCTATTTTGGTAAAACCATAAGACTTGTTTTCAAGCGCATCCAGGAGCACTCGAAACCTAATTCAGATATTGCGCATTGCAGGCGTAGTTAGACTTCTAATTTCAAGGTTATCGATAGTTTCTTGCCCCCTTTTTACTCCAAATAAAAAGGCTTTACACAGAAAGTCTCCTTACTCTATTTTAAATAGACAGTTTCACTTGTTAGGCTCATCATTTTACTGTAATATAATTTTAGTTCTTTTCCTGCATCAATTTACATCGATTATTTTAGTGTACCAGTTTTACATTGATTTTGTTGTTTTAGAACTTTATTCTAACTGCCTTTAGTCAGTCAAGCTGCAATTCTCTTGATAAAGCTTTTACATATGTATACACTCTTATTTTCAAGTTGCCTTTGTTTTACGTTAAGTTCATTTTGTTTACACAGAGATTAGTAAAATTTCAAACCATTTTCATTTTTTCATTTTTCCCCTAATACACGACACTTCTTCGACAAGTATAAACGCTCGCTGTCTAATTTTCTGCTTTAATCGCTCATATTTTTGACACTCTTTCCGGTGAATTTTCACAATTCCAAAGTTTTTTCATTTCAGTTTTTCTGGTCTCCAAACGCACATACCAAGCTCTCAGTCACCTGTAGCCAAAGCGAAGACTAATTACTCAGCTATGTCCAATTTATATATCAATGAATAAATAAACATCCATTTCCACGCCAAGCCGTCCGCATGTCGTGCTAATAAAAAATAACTCGCTCAAGGTGAAAAAATGTTAATTCACTTACGCCTTAAACTGCGGCGCATGCAATGAGTGGGGTCACACCTTCACGGTGTACTAACTGGGGTGCTCTATCACAGGTCAATGTATCCAATAGACGGGACCGCAGTAGTAGGAGAAGGGTCCTCTCTGGCACACTTGTTTGAGGGCGGTTACGACTTTGGCACACCTTGCGACTCTGGCACACCCCCTCCCCCCACCTTTAGTGAGACTAGAGGTTGGACATAGAAATTGTTTTGATAAAAGTTGACAAAATCGATTTGGACATAGAAATTTTTTTGATAAAAGTTGACAAAATCGACAGGATGGTAAAAAGTTGACAAAATAGGGCACACTTTGCGACTCTGGCACCCCCCCCCCCATCTTTAGTGAGACTAGAGGTTGGACATAGAAAATTTTTTGATAAAAGTTGACAAAATCGACTTGGACATAGAAAATTG
>JAUYWV010157589.1:0-18471 GCA_032274565.1 Nematoplana nigrocapitula
CTTTTTGTTTATTAAAAGTAGTTTTTTACTAAATAATGTTATAGTATGTTATTCGGAAATTTGTGGATTCCTGCGCCGCCCCCCACCCTTTTGGAAAATCCTGTATCCGCCACTGCGGCGGATGTGAACAGAAGGCACACGTAGATTCACGGTGATTACAACATCACACCGAAGCCTGAAAGGACCCCTTAGAAATGCTTCAGAATGTAAAATGTACAGTATATACACGGCGGATGTGAACAGAAGGCACATGTAGATTTACGGTGACTACAAATGTGTACTAAATTTGTGATGGGTTGTAGTACAGTTAAAACAGTGTAGCTACATCAATATAATAGTGTGTTACATTTTCTTGTTTCTACGCGGCGGATGTAAACGGGGATTTAGGTCGTCTATAGCTGTTTGTTTTGTCATTGATTGTACACGAACCATTTGCAATAACAAGTATAGCGTCTTGTTTAAAATGCCATGATTGTTTTAGGTTCTTTTTCGAGAATTTGAATTATGTGACTCAAAGAGAGAGAGAGAGATTTGGTGTCACCGTGTCGTGCCCAAACTGCACAGACAGCTAGTGCCATGCCTAACCATACTTTGTGGAAATCGAAAAGTATAACGAATAAGATGAAGATGATGAGAGCTGTGGTCCTATGGCCATCTTGTTCTGCGCTTGTTTAAGAGTGTTGGTCTGCGATTCATATTATTAAAAAAAACGAAGCTTTTGGAATGAAATGTTTTGGAAAACTTGTCCACACACAGCTGGAAACAGAAAAGAACAAGCACACACGCCATGGAAAAGATTATAGCGAAAAAATATCTTTTCTGGCCATCGCATACAAAGAGCAATCCAGGAGACATGCAAGAAGCATCACTGTATGGAAGGTTGACAGAAAGAAAGTGTTAGGAATAACGAGAAGAGACTGAATGGATGACTTGAAGGTTTGGAGTGGAGAAGACAGTAAATTACTGTGAGAGGATGTGAAGACAACGACAGTATCAATAGAAGACTCTCGTATGCGGGTGCTAACGAAATCAACGGAATCAACAATGAATGAATGCTGTAAGCGCATCTGCTATATAAGAGTAAGTCAGAGTTATTCACTTTTATCATTATAATTTTGATAATGACCAAGTTTACTATAGCCTAATAATTATTGTAATGATAGGAGTGTAATGATTGTTATGAAAACATTAATTTAGGGTTCTGTAATAGTTAATGTATGGCAGACTGTTGGTTACCGTGAATTAATCTACTGAACTCCGAGTTCATCGATTAATCACCGAGCGTTAGCGAGTTGACTAATCAATGAATGGGTAGTTCAGTAGCTTTATACTCACAGTAGCCAACAGTCTGCCATGCATTAAGTGTTATAACCAACTATGCCTATTGGTAGAAAAAATCAATGCAAAGCGTTGGTTAACTAAAAGTGTGGTTTAACTAAAAGTGTGGGCTAACTGAGTTAACTTAGTTAACCAACACTTTCTACCAAAAGTGTTGGTTGCCAATATTTAACTGAATACGTTTTACATTACGATCAATAGCCATCGTTGGATAAGTAAACTTTTATTGGCGTCAGTCAGATGTTTTCGTCCTTTTTATGCGAAACACCATCGTTCAATTTCAGTAATATTTATCGACTTGCTTCATATTCAAGAGCCAGGTATCATATCTATCTGCAAAATAACTGTTTAACATTTATGAAAATATTACATTATCGAAAACACGAATACCACGAAAATCAAAACAAAAGGAATGATAAGAAAATGCAATCGTAAGAAGTTTCCTTTAACATGCAATCAGTGTGGCTTAGATGAACTTGAAGATAATTTGAAACTTTTTAGAAGTTTGGTTCATAACCAGTGACTGTTGCTGCGATCAGTTCAGTATAGTACAATTACAGGATGATCATTGATTCATTGTCTTTCATTTGAACATTTTTTTAAAGAAAACGTTTACTCACAACAGCAATAGGCAGAGCCGAACTTGGAGAGTATATCTTCTTGGCCAGCTGTCAAAAACTTTTCGTCTTTAATTTTCACGTCTGAGAAACCTGAGTTAAATAGCATGCTGTCTCTTAAAGTGCACAGAAGGGGTGTGTCAAGATTTTTCTAGGGGGGGGGAGTAGTGGCGGCCACATACTTTATTCGACTCAGAAATCATACATGAATAGCAGTCATCTGATAAAATCGGCATTCAAATGTATACAAGGAGACCAGCGGTATCAACAGCCTTCTGTCTTGAATCTAACTGCCAACAGATTCTTGCCGAATGTCAAATGAGAAGCCCATCAGGAATCACTAAGACGTTGATGCTTCAGTGTTGGAGCTTTGGGAGGTAAATCATTATGGGATGCTAACCACCCTGGGAGTACTGAAGATGTCACTAAGACGCGCATGAGTCTTTCAACCAAAGAAAAGTACAAACGTCCGAAACTACTTCACAGGCATCGAAAAAGGCAGATTTTGAGACGGTGGGCTGCACAATGAATGTATTTCTCAAAAGGTGTCATTTCACGAACAAGTGTTGAACACCGATATGAACGCCCTCATCACGGACGTGTCATCATACTGTTGTCTAACTAACTTACTCAGGTCTACAATGTATAACCCATATAGCTGCAATGAGCTTCAAATGACATTAGCCAAAAAAGACACAGCTGTCAAATCTAATTGTGCCGGTTAAAAATCCACAAATACCTCTTATATATTCCGTGTTCTGCACTATATAGAATCACAATTTGAAGCATATATAGCATTCCTGTGTGTAATACATTTATACCCGTGTGTGAACATGTTTAAAACATTAATTTTAGGACAATTTTAATATTTTTCCTCGCCACAAAACCAGGGGATTTACTGGGAGGGGCTCGAGATAATATTTTCGGTTGGGGGAGGAGGTTCGCTCCTCTTTAGACACGCCCCTGGAGCACAATTCCAACTGACACATGCAGACATCTATCACCAGTTTTTATAGCGTTTTAATCACTATACACGCGACGCGCTGAAAAAGAGCAAAAATCATTTTAAGAAGAAACTCGTTTTATTTTTAGTCTCTTAATCAAAGTGAAAGCATTAATTTGCTTTACACCTGGCAATATCATGTCGCATTCAAATCCAGTTTTAATTCGGTCTATCAGGTCGTACTGAGAACTTTCTGTAAAACCGGATTTGCGAACCCGTTTATTAATTAAAAAATATTTTTAAAAACATTTTGAAAGAGAGTATACAGAATATTTCAAAGCTTTACTAATACTGAAAGTTTTATGACAGTATTAAAAGATGTCACGATGTAATCGAAATGTTGTGATGCCAGTGCTCCAGCACGGACGATGACATCTCGTGAGGACAAGAAAAATACACTCGAAAAGGGATTTATTATTGGAAACGTTACATGTGTTAGTTAAACAAGATATTTATATAATAATAGGCATAAGAGTCGTTCGAGGCTTTTTTTACAAAACAAGGCGCGAAAATTGTCTAAGGGGTATAGCATGCAATCTCTAAATCAGTATGTATTTTTGTGTTGATGTTTGAACAAAGTGTAGAGGACAAGTAAATGATTAAAGTACAGTCGTAAACTTGAATTGTATATTTATAGAATGGAGAACCAAACAAACGAAAACTGTGATGTAAAACATCTTATATATTTAATAACTACAGTTTTGTGGGTGGCAACACGATACCGTTTACGCTTTTTCTAAATATCTCTAGTTGCCTAGATTTGTCTTTCTGTTTTTACAATTATTTCATTTTAAACTTATTCTTGCTTTTTGAAAGGATTGAACGGATGGAAAAAAGGTTTTCATATGTTTCTTAAAAAATAATCTTTAATAACCACCGATTGTCACGCTTAGAAAGAGTACGACGAATTAAAGCATGGAGCAGAATTATCAAAACCACTGGGGAAATCAGACGAGTGTCCTCTCAAACAAATTTGACAATACACATTCACTCTTCTATTGAGCTCACCAATAAAGATTTGAGGAACTTACCTGCGACATTGAGAGGTCACAATATATCTGACAGACAAGGGGAAAGAAAGGAAAAAGAAAGGCAGATGTAGGGAGAATAATAGGAATCTCTCCTATACCTGGCACTGCCTACATGATGCACCATCGACCAATCAGAAGTCAAAATCTAATTCGCACCAAGAGCCAATCAAAACATGTGATTGACGAATCGTTGGCGTTGATGGCCATTCGCATGCGATTCATCTTCCTTCATTCGCTGACTTGCTTGCGACTGCAGCAAATGCCTTCCGAGAATCGCGTATTGTAATGACGTAAATTCGAGAGTGAGTGTGTTTGTGTGTATGTTTGAGAGAGAAGTGGAAGGCAAAGAAGAAACTGATCGTTATTAATTTAGTCTAAAAATAACCAAGACCATCAGCCTGCATCCCCTACACTACCATATGTTGTCAGTTGATGCAATTGTTCAAAGCGTAGGGGAACTACTGAGTGTTCGATTTCATGGGTGCTTTTGACCAGTTTAATTGAACGCCAATTGTTTCAACTCTTCCCATTACGCGTATGGTATTGTGGGCGGAAACCCGTATGTTTCATTCTGACTCGTTGGAGGGATTGTGAATTTCCTACCAAATAACCTTCCCCACTTAATATCATTTATAACGCAAGTACTTGTTTGTGAATTCTGGCTTTCTGTTATATTACAAATGATAATTCTATATTTGAAGAATTGAAGGGAATATGGGTTGTTCATACTTTACAAATATTTTTTGTATAAAATGTATTTGTTAATCTTTTCAGAAAATGTTAGGGTATATCATAAATAAAATTTAAAAAGTCGGCAAGATACAAGAGTAATCTCAAAAGGTTTATTTATCCATTGATCAACTTGAGAATTAGTCAAACGAACAAAAATCATGAATCATTCTACATAATCACCGTTTCCAACTAATCATTTTTCACAACTATAAGCGGTGGTCCTAGCACCCATCCCCTCTCACTGGTCACTACCTAGGAACATCTCGCTCAACTGCGATCTCGACGTTCGATAAGTAAGGACGATCCAAACGAACTCCGCAAAACCACGGCCATGGCGCACATCGACAGCCAAACAGGCGGTTTGACCGTGGCCTGGACATATTTCTCTGCAACAGAGTCGGTTCATCGTCCTCAAACTCCTTTCCAGCGGGTGAGGTGACCTGCTCTTTCTGCGCGGCGATGATTGCCATCCTCTACGCACTCCGGATACACAACAGCAGTCAACAACCACTGGGTGTCGAGGCCGACATCGTAGAAATTGGAGATCACCGATTATATCAGCCGAGGGACCAACAGACTGAAGACTCCTGCTAGACTTGGTGACCCTATCACAAGATCCTGAGGCCACACTCTCGTGGGTTCCAAGTCAATGCGGGATGCAAAGAAATGAGAAGATAAACAGGCTCGCCAAGAAACGACGATCAACGTCCTGACAACAACCAAGGATCAAGCGGAAGTCCAGGTTTTTCTTCACCAAGGTATACAACTATGACCCACACACAATCCATCCCCGCTTCTGCTCGGATAGTAGAAAGCTGCTCCAGCCGGAAACCCTCTCACGGCAGGAGGAAATAGCTGGCAAGGGTTGACCCCTCAAAAGACGGATTGTGCAGACGCTGTGGTTGTCCATACGCTTCTGTCCTGCCCAGAGTTGGAGTCCGTCAGACCAGCGCTTCTGGGACGTGCCCAAAGCTCTCGGTGTTGCAGAGGGTTACCGAAGGTGTGATGAAGGACTCACTCCATGGGATTGAGCTGCTTGGGTGGCTTCAGAATAACGTGGCCGGCAAAACCAAACAACCATGACTTCCATCCTGTAACGATAATCTTGGACAGGTCACTAAGACACTGGCAATTCTGTATGTTGTACTGAAGCAAGACATTAGTAAAACCCCCTTGATACGGTGAAACACGAAAAGTCACAAGCAAACGAATCGCGAGAGTAGTCCAAGTGAGGAAGGCAAGAACTGCCTATAGATTTGACCAGAAAAGGAGATACCTCCTTCAAGACTGCTGCGCGACACCGACACCACAAGGTGAGAGAATCACTGTAAGATGGATCTAGAAATGCTTTCCTCTTACGACTTTGAAGGGAGCGGTTTGGTGATAGACGCAGAGTAATGCCAGTGGCGCAGGTACGTGTCCAAGAGAGGGTCACAGGATATAAACCATGACCTGGTTGTCAGTTGGTGAAAATCTTTAGCGATAAACGGCGATTAAGCTGAATGGCCGATGCTTTTTTCAAACAATTTTGTAATGCTCAATGCATATACTTATTATTAATTGCACCCTACTTTCGGATGACTCTACTATTTGGTGCCTCCCTTCTTTGACGATTTTCGCCAATATTATATCCTCCAATGAAATCCTGTACATTCTTTATCATGTCCTCAAACCTTGGTTTTAACTACCGTTCTTCGTGTACATTACGCTTTCATGTTCCTATTTGTATAAAGCTCATATTAGGCTTGTGGTTTCGTAAGTTTCGGCCAAGAAATGTAAATATTGCTTTTAGAGAGAATTCAAAGGTACTGAGAGAGAGAAAGGTTATACGAGAATGGTGAAATGACTGACTAATTCACTCATGTCTTCTCTATTGCAATCCTTTGAGCTTCTCCTTTAGCTTCCCATAAAACAAAGCTTAAAATAAAAATGAAGGCAACTGAAAATATGCAATACAAACGTAATCCAAGAGTTTGAGGTTCCTAATGAAAATTTATGGAAAATAAACTGCACTTTTTCCATTTTTCCATATTATTAATACAGCAGTTACTAAAACGTGGGGAAATTGTTTCCTCAGGAACCTGCCTTCATCCCGGTTGCAATTTTCAGCTATGTGCAGTAATTTAGACAAACGATGGAATCTGAAAACATCTGTCATGGCTGTTATGAGGATCGACCCCGAAGCCTTCGGCATGCAGTCAATATTTCATATTCACAACGCCACACACTCATCTGTTACACTAATACGTAACAATTGAGCTGGTCTACTCGGCGTTGGGCATCGCTTAAAATCGATCATGATCGTTTGATTGCATTAGTTAAAAACGTTTACTCATAAAATGTATCTACGCGGGATAAAATGATTTTTGCGTAATTTTTATTTTATAAAATTATATTAAAAATATACAGTGGTATACAGACTTTCAATATCATTAAAATACGAACAAACACGTAGGTTTAACAAAGTAGATAAATATAAAAGAAAAATTCGAACAAGTATTGGTTTTGATCTTATAAAATTAACTCTTCTTTAGTGCGATCTTTCCATTACGGCCTGTTCACTATTCAATTAATATTCTCTAATAAAAAACATTCAATGTTTATACTACTTAGTCGAGTGCATTTCTCCAAGTTTAGTAGTATATAACAAAACATTTTGTATTTAATATCACAATATTATTGTAAATAATGTTAGATCTTTCTATGTTATTTTAAGTTTTTTAAAAAATATATACTGTTTATTTTTATATATACATCATTGAGATTATAAGAGATGGAACTCTATAACTGTACGCTCTGCGGAAGTCCGGTATCCGTCAATGTTGTCCAGTTAGTATGCATGTTGTTTTATGAGTATAAAACACACGTAAACTATATTTTAGAGGACGCAACTAATTTTTATTAATTTTCTGTAGAACGCTCTGAATTGGAAATGGTTATTGATATTAATTTTAAATCAACTGTGAATATGGAATCTTGACATTAAAAGAAATGGAGTGATTACATGTTTTTGTTACTACTTATTTTGTCCCGACGATATGAAGCACTACTAAAAATAACTAATTTTTGGAATTGTTCCATTTTTATTGTTAGATTCAATGTTTATTTTTTAAAAAGCAGATTTTTATAATCCTCTGTAATTAAAAGAATAAAATAAACAAATTTATAGATGGGTAATTATTGTCTTTAGTTAATATTTTTTGCGTTTTCCAAACACCTTCAAATAAATTGTTTTGAAAATATTACCTTGTATTTTTTATTGCAAAATGAGTCGGAAAGGATAAAAAATTTCTATCGTCAGATTTATGAATCTACTATGATAAAAAATGTTGCACTGTATTATTGTTCTCTATTTCGCATGTAGATGTTGTTGACATGCTAGACTACATATTTCACAATTACTGTATGGATTGGGATTTTACTTCATATATAAGTAATAGGTATACGTATGATCTACTGTATCTACTATAAATAACGGTTTCAGCGCAGCTCAATCGATTTTTATGGTCTCTATAGTAACTGCAAAGTGGACTGGCGCAAGCTGACCTCTGTGTTGAACCCATGTGATACGGTATCATTAGGTTCATCAGATGTTCCATTGCTACGTAATGTTTTTGGGAATCCTTCATTTGACAGTTACATAACTTTCTCGGATTGGTAAGACGAGTTCTGGAATACCGGTTTTAATTCATATTTTGCATTAAATTGACTGATTTGCGAACGAAATTGGTTGTAACTTGAATCTAGATTGAATGACCTGCTTTCTGTAGGCTTTCTTCTTCTACTCATCTATCATGGACAGTTTTTATGTTTAAACAATTCGTTTTAGATTTTCGTGCCTCTGGCAGCTGAATATTCGATGCAAAACATGCAGGTCAACCCTTGTGGTCATCAGCAACGACGCTGATACAACGCGATCCGGGGAGGTGACGGAGACCTTACAATTACTATTTTAAAAGTTTGGTACAGTGGAAGTTGCAACGGTCTTTGACGAAGATCCAGACTTAAAACCGGAAGGGGGAAACTAAAATTCTTGGTATTTATATGAAATCTTTCTATTAAAGATATGAAAGTTTAAAAGCGCCTGGATGATTTTAAAGTAAAGATGATGAAACAGTCACTATTTTACTCAAACTAATATAGAGTATGTAGCAAGATATTCAAAATGGGGAATGGTCAACAACGCAATGGACACAGTCAAACTCAATAGCCATTGCACAGAAAGCTACCAGCAGAAAACGTAATTACTTTAGAACTATGAATTTTATAAATCACACATCAAAAGAAATTTAAAGTTCATGAAAAAGTATCATTGTAAGCGTGAAAATAAAACTGCTGAATATCAAGCTGAATTTAGGAAATGAAGGAGAACGATCGAACAAATAAATTACTTTCGAATCGCCAATGAAAATACATGGAACATTGAGAAGTAGTATTTATCGTTTTGTACATTTTAAGAAGGCGTATGCGGTCTTATATCCCAAACCTCCAACTATAGTACAACTAGCTGGTATACCCGGCGTTGCCCCGGGAGGAAATGAAAGCTTCTAGGCTGATAATTAATTTCACAAATGAATCTACTTTGGCGCACTACCCGCGTTCTACGAGTGGAAAACAATGATGCATCAAAGTACTATTCGCTACCATCGATTGACATAGCAACGAACAAAGAAACGTAACAAAAAACATAACCAATACATGCTACATCTGCCAGATTCCGAAAAAAAAAGATAAAAACATCAGCAGGAATCTGTGCTTAGTGTTGCTCTGGCATCAATTTTATACGGTTGATGCCAGAGCACACACACACACACACAGACAACTCTATTTTATATGTTTAGATATTTGAAAAAAGGATGACAAGCTTGATTTGTAAGTTCTATGGTTATGAAAATCCATAGTTTCAGTTGGATACGAGTATAATGATTTGTTTAGCAATATTCGTAGTCCATTAAGGATGCCTCATATAAATAGTGCTTTTTGAAGGTTTATTAAAAGAATGTTGACAAAAGCTCTAGATGATTAACAGCTTAAGTTTCGTAGACGATATCGACTTGTTTTCTTCAACTTAAACCGATCTTCAGAAGCTCACTATATATACAAAGTGTTCAGAGAGAAGAGTATGACATGTGGGTCTAGGACATGACTAGCATAGCTAAGCACTATTGAGGAAGAAACCCTTCTGAAATAGGTTGCCAGGTTCAAATATCTTGGAGCAATTGAGGCAAACCCAGTGGTAAAGAACGGCACGGTCAAGAAATGTCAAATGACTAAACTCAATAATTTGTGCACATAGAACCGAATCACAATGAAGATGATAAAAGATGCCATCTTGGCCAAAATTGCTATATGACTGTGTGCGAGAGTTAGACTTTTATTCTAGATATTGACGAAAATCGAATATCCTGAGATGAAATGCTGCTAAAGACGCTCAACATCAGCAAGAAAAAAGATGTTGAGAAGTAAATTGATCAGCTTATTTTATCGGTAATGTGTACAGTATGCTATACTTTCAATTGTACATTCTATTATTTCTCTTCTTCTATTGCTGTTTAGTTGTTCTATTTTACTGCAATTTTTATGAATATTGTTGCGGTAAATTTGATGAAGCGCCGGCTGTTATTGTACTGTTTATATGTAACCACCTGTATAAAGTGCACACTGGCACCTCCGATCGACAGACCAGACACTTGCCGGATGACCACATAGTGCCCCTGTAACCACCTGACTGACTCAATGTGAGCGCGACTACGAGCGATAGTGGTGATAATCGAGTTATGTAACCACCTGTATGACTCAAGGTGCGCGTGTCTGGCGGTATACGATTGAGAGACAAAGAATACGAGTAGTGACTGAACTTCAGACGGTCTATCTGCGTTGCGTAGAGTGGTGGGGTGCTTCGTGTTCTGACTGCCATTATAATATGTACAAGAGACAGGTTATATTCGTTTAAGGATATCGTAATTAGGAAAAGGGACAGAATCGCTGGAAGAAAAGTTGAAGGAAAGAGAAAGTCAAGCTAAGACGGAAAAGAATTGGAGTGGAGAAGACATGAGTGGATTTGTGAGACAATAAGGAAAAGTTGTAATAGTATTTTAAAATCTTGTAAAGTTTGGGGAATGAATCGTATCCTGCAGAACATTTAATTTTCTGGGAATGTTTTCCGATACTTTTCTTTCGAAAATTTGTACAATTTTGCCAAACACCGTGTTGGTATCGGTAGGTATCCCAGTAGGTAGGGGAAGAATAAGCTCTTGCCTGCAGCACGAATAGTTGTTTCTTCCTGTAGTGAAAGAAGACATGTTTCGTGACTGCCACAGTGATGGCGAGATGGAACTGAAACACACCGCGCATAAAATGTCTGAAACACACAACACGTTCGCAGCTCGACACATACTGTATATGAAGTAGGTAGAGAGCATCGAGTGGGTGTGTGAGAGAGGTAACTTAGCAGAAGCAGTTTATTACAACGAAAAAGATGGAGTTTTTATGATAATTCTAAAATGTACCGTAGAAGTAGACGTTTTTCATGTTTTGCCTATAGTAGCAGGAAACAAACATGTCAACTAGTCAACGTATGACCAACGAGTGACTGAGGGAGGTACAATAATTCGCTGATGTAGGACAATTTTGATGTGCTGAATCCAAAAAACACATTGGTGTTGCTCATTCAGGTCAACCTTTTGAGCTATTACATAGAATTATATTTTCGCTTTATGTGATGATGATGTGTTGCAACATTCTTTTTTATCTGTGTTGTCCCAGGAAGTGAATAAAATGGCTTTGCCCAGAAGATCTTGCAAAAATGAGGCCGACATATTCTGCTACATCTGCGGTGAATACACAATTGTTCTTAACAGGATGCTACATCTGCGGTGAATACACAATTGTTCTTAACAGGAATCCAGTCACACGTTTTATAAAGCATGCCTATCATGCTTATTTTGGTATTAAACTTGGTGACCAGGATAAAGATTGGGTACCACACATGGTATGCAAGGTATTCACTGAGTATCTGTGTTAGTGGACCAAGGGCAAGAGGAGTTGTCTGATGTCTGAAATTCCCATGATTTGGAGGGAGCCGACAGGCAAACCATTCTACTGACTGCTACTTCTGCGCAATTGATGTGACTAGGATCAAGAGAAAGAACTGGAGTAGCATCAAGTATCCTGATCTTCAGTCAGCCCGTCGTCCTGTAGAGCATTGTGATGAAATTACAGAACTTCCTGACATTAGTGATGAAGATTCCTTCAGTGTTAGAGAAGATGAAGAAGACGAAGCGGTTTAAAACGATTTCCACATCAATTTTCCCATGAGGAGCTAAATCATCTTGTCAAAGTCCTCTGCCGAACTGTTGGCATCTAGACTGAATGAAAAAAAACTCCTTTTTGACGGTGCTCGCATCAGCTTCTACCGCACCAGGGATCAAGAGTAGCTCCATTTTTTCTCTGAAGAGAAGTACTTGGTATACTGTACATATATTGCGCAGCTTCTGCACAAGTTTGGAGTGCCATAATACGAACCCAAAGATTGGAGACTGTTCACTGACAGCAGCAAACGATCGCTTAAATGTATTCTGCTGCACAACGGCAACCAGTTTGCCTCTGTATCCCTCGCTCACTCGGCTACACTGAAGGAGAAGTATGAAGCGGTGATGTATTTGCTGGAGAAATTTCTTTATGATCAGCATGAGTGGTTTATTTGTGTTGACCTGAAGATGGTGAACCTTTTGTTGGGACAACAGTCGGGGTTCACCAAGTACCCATGCTTTCTGTGCATGTAGGGACACTGCTCAGCATGACACGAAGAAGACTTGTCCTGTGTGGGAGGAATTGGTGCATTGCAGAGCAAGGAACATTATCGAGAACCCTCTGGTGGACAGAGACAGGATACTCTTCCCACCATTGCACATCAAGCTTGGCTTGATCAAGCAGTTCACCAAAGCTCTGGACAATGATCGTGGCTGCTTCACTTACTTGTGCCAGGCTTTTCCATGATTGAACATGGAGAAGTTGAATGCTGGCATCTTTGACGGTCCTCGAATCTGTCATCTCATCAGAGATCCAAGTTTAGAAAACTAAATGAACGAAGTGGACCTGGAAACATGAAAGGTTTTTGTTCTGGTCGGGAAGAACATTTTTGGAAACAACCAGACCAGGAACTATATGCAGATCGTGTCACCAATATGCTAACTGCTTTCAGAAACCTAGAATGCAACATGAGCATCAAAATGCATTACTTATTCTCACATATGGATCGGTTTCCTGCGAATCTCGGATCAATGAGCAACTAACAAGGGGAGAGATTCCATCAGGACATTAAAGAGTTGGAGGCCAGGTATCAGGGACGCTGGGATGTAGTCATGATGGCTGATTACTGTTGGACTCTGAAGAGAGCCATCCCTGCCACTGAGCATTGTGGGGCTTCGAAAAAAACGGAAGTTCAAGCCCTGTATTTTGAAAATTGATGATGTAACATGTAATTTGTATGTACTTACCTTTATCAAGGTTTACTATTAAATTTACTGTAATCAGTGTTTGTAACATTTAATCAATAAATGGTGTTAGAAAACAAATTTTGTCTCTTAAAAACCTATTTTGGGTGAGAAATAGTAACAAAAATAAACCTACTGTCTATTTTCACAAAAATGTATTCGATTTAGTCAAAAGATCGGATTTAAAAAATCAACTTAGCACATAAACCTGACATGATCGAGAGAAATGGATGTCGATTCAGCGGTACAAAGTTGACCTAAATCAGTTGACAAAAAGACTTTATTTTTATGCAATATTTATTCAATAATAATATAGACATAGGTAAACCACATTTTATTTTTTATTTTTTGAAATAAATTGATAACAACAATGACGTGAAATAGTTTATCGCACATACAGCAGAGCAACGTCTATATTGTAAATTATTTAGGCTTATATGAATAAAACATATAACATATATATACATATATTGCACGTTTTCTTACTTTTCTAAGCAAAACTTTGATTTCAATGTGTAAACACTAATGTAAAATTAGCTTAAGCGATCGCTACATGAAAAATACGATAACTCTCTCCCCTAGCGGTTGCTATGTAAAACATATCGTTGTTTATTTAGTGTTAACTCTCTGCGTTTCTAAAACTATGTAATGTTTACAGGGGTGTAAATGCTATTTACGTTACTAAAATTACTTATTATTATTATCTGAATTATCTTGAAATGAAGAATTAAAATTAATTTACTAGAATTAAAATTACTAAATTTAAAATTAGAAGAATGAGAAAATAACACGTAAAAATTATAACAATTACACCGCAGTGTTGGTGATAGATTTTGCTTAAAAATATATTTTAGTGGTGTTCGTACCGGTGTAAGTGTTAATATTTACACAGAAAGCATATTTTCATTTTGCGGAGGTGTTAACAAGTACAATAATTCTTACACCTCAGCTAACTCAAGATTTTACACCATCCATTAATTATACTGTGCGTGCATAAAACAAATATGCAAATAAAAAATGTAAATTGGTTGACAAAGTATTTTTACCTGATGGTAGATGTAAAGACCAGTGGAGGATCTCATAGTGTGAAGGGAAAGATGGAGATTTTTAACTGACCCTGGATTTCAGGAATAGCCTATGACAAATGAGTAAACCAAAGTATATAGTCCCGGACTCAGTTTGCTACACTTTACAGAAAATTGTAGAACAGACAGAAGACTGGATTAAATAGTCATTATCGCTAAAATGAAGTAAACAAGTAAGGAATTATTTGGTATAGTTTCGTGCTTTACGTATTGTTTGTTGAGTTTGTAAGTTTATAAGTATATATTTCAGGCAAATGGTGAATGATATCAGTTTCTGTTTTACAGAATCACGAATTTCCCTCCTAATCCAGCGCTTAGGCTTCAGTCTACTACTGTACACAGCAAGCCTACACAGCAGTCCGGCACCTTACCTGTCATCCTCAACCGTATGGAATCCCGGGCTGCAGGTGGAAGAGGTGTGCTTCCTATGGCGGCCTTTAATACGAAAGGTAACGAGCTCGAGCGTTTCCTTATTTAACCCCCAGGGCCACCATGTATAAGAGGTTTGGTGGGAGAGATGTGATGCTATTTTCATTGTGTTAGCCACTATACAGCTAGCTCATCACCTTTTCATGTAAAAGGCGACATTAAATACGAAAAGGATAGATTAACACGAACTACAAAGAGATTTAAAAAAATTATATTCTTCACTTATTTGGATAATCATTTAAAGATATCAGGTGATATACATAGACGGCAATACATGGGATGACATTTTTTATTTGCAGTTACATCCCCAGAGGTATTATTAGCGATGAAGACAATGTTCCTCTAATTAGGAGAGCGCTCAAGGAGATATTTGAACGCCGACGAGGTTAACTACAGTAATCTGAGTACGCACGTGAATATAACTTGTTTGCATAAATATATTTGTTCATTTGAAAGAAAATATATCTGGATTGATCTATTCGTTTTACGTTCTTCAATTATAATCATTCGAAGGATTGCAAACAAAGTAAAGCGTTTAGTTAGATACTGAGTTTGGTGCCAGAAAACCTGGGTTTTTCGTTCAGTGATATAAGAAAGACAACATAGTAATCATCAGGTAATCGATAAATAGAAAGGGGGCTAAAATAGTACTTACTCATTACACAATTTATCTTTCAGAAGATCACATATAGACCATAATATCTTGTGGAAGTCAAAATTATAATATATGTTATTATGACTGTTTATTAGATGTTAAACGCATGCGCTAGCTCGGAATGTAACTTGCAATAAGGGTGCAAATCAAACTTCTGTCCTCCTTTTCATGGAAGCATTTCAGTTTGTTCTCATTTTAATACAAATAATATACTACATGATGTTATAATTGTTACAATTAGTACTAAATGATAAATCTTCCCGTTGAAATAAGCATACTACTTGAGCGTAATATACAGTACATAGTATACTGTATAGTATTCCGGGTGATCAATAAAAGGGTCGGAGACTAAACTTCGATTATTTCGTAAATAAACAGCCGATTTGTCTGAAACTTGGTACTAAACAAGTAAACATCTGTAGGTTTAATGTGGCATATTCAAATTTAAAAATCAATAAAATACTGTTAAAAAATTAAATCTTTAATTCAGATTTTATTTACAATATTTGATAATCATTTACACTGACAGACGTTTTAATTAAAACATGACTTCGATAATGAACGCATGTCGATAATTCTGGCCACGCACGCACTCAGGAATGTATCAACACAAAGGGAGGTCAGCTTGTTCCCCGTTAAGTCATGTTACCTATTCTGTTTTCTAATGTTCCCCTGTGATTTTTAGACTGTCAGTTTAAATGCTTATCAAATATTATAAATAAAATTTGAATAAAATCTTTTACAGTATTTTATTGATTTAAAAAAAATGAATATGCCACATTAAACCCACAGATGTTTACTTGCTTAGTACCAAGTTTCAGAAAAATTGGCTGATTATTTACGAAATAATTGAAGTTTAGTCTCCGACCCTTTTTATTGATCACCTGGTATAGTAGGACATATTTACAAAACTTTGTAATTATCAGCCTTTAAATCCCAAATGGATGTCAAAAAGCCTAAATAGCATAAATATTTCGTTATCTGAAACTATCCTCCAACACTTTTGTAAAATAAAGGTTATCGATGTAAACCTTAGGGGATATATGTTCTAGAGTAATTGACAAAAGTGTTCAGCACACCAAACTATGCGAAAAAATATTTGTATCTTTGCTAAGGGGGTTGCGTCATTGGCGCAGAAAAGATAGAGAATTCCAAGCTGATTATTATAAAAACTCTTATACTTTGGAAAAATTACCAAAATCATCTTTGAATCTAAGCTAAGTGCGATCCAAACCAAACTCACGACAGTCCCAAAGCACACCGAAACCGAAACCACCCATATACACAAGCAAATCAGCGCTACCCTACTGTCTAAAATGAAACTGAAATCAACTGTAAACACCCAAATTTCACTAAAAGCGCGCGGTCATATGTCCACATTTAATCTGCACTAGCGAGAACCTATTCTTTACTATATAGTTGTAAGAATTGAAAGAGGAAGATATTCCTATGATTGCAACCACATCTACTCCGGATAAGGAAAAAGGATGATAATGAACTTTCGGGATATAATGTCAGAAACTGTTATTCACGAATGCCGTTATTTATAAATAAACAAAGTTCGAAATAAATTTATGAGATGGATGTAATAAAACAAAATTTTATATCTATAGATACAAATATAGGAAATGCTATCTGATTTTTTACAAATTACATCTATACAGGGAGAAACGTCAAAAGTGAGGACACAGTATTTTACAGCAAACCTGTGATCCAGAATCTGCTAAAGAAAAATGTGATTTATTGATTTTCATGTAAGGTGGATCCTCATACGTTCTACATTGGTCAAACAAAACGACTTTTGGGTAAGCGAGTTAGGAACACTAAAGAGGACCATGGGGTCATCCACACTTGTCTTCTTGGGTGTAATGTTTGCATTGGGAATATTTCCCAGTTCAAAGTGATTCTAGTTTATAGTTGGTAATCCGCAAGGAGAAGGAACTGCTGACTGACTGCCTGAATCCGAGAGGCAAGGGAAATAATAAAACTCTAATACTACTAAATTACTCAGAAGAAGAAATCTGGTTTCCCACGCTGTAAGTTGCAGCCCAATCCCAAGTTTAATGGAGTACCGTCAAAGAACATCAACTGCTATAGACAGAGGAGAATAATAATCATAATAATCATAATAATATTTTCTATAACAAGGCTCTTTCTATTTAAATTATATCTTCCATACTATCTGCTATTAATACCGTGCCGTCTGCAAATCTGATGTTGTCAATATTTTGAGCACTGATTAGCCCACCTATATGTTCTATCTATATCACTGTATATACTACTTTTATCAAAATAAAGTAGTTATGTAAGCATATGTTTTGTATTTTTAAGCGGATCTCTTCGTCTGCATAGTGTCGACGTACAAGCATACAGATATACTGTATATTTTCCAATTTTCCTAACTATGCTTTGTATGAAATATTTCTCTCAAGCATTTTCAAAGGCAAATCAAATAATTGGAATCATAAATTCATCATAATTGCGGTGAAGCACTATATAAATAAAATAAACATTTTTAATTTTTATGTTGCAATTTACAACTAAAGTTTCAGAAATCAGGGGCAGATTTCTTCGATGCGCAGTTTTAAGGTGAGTGAGTCACTACTACGGGATGCAAATATTAAGTCGATTCCTTTTCTTGGTTACCAAATCTGTCACGACTGACAAACCACTCTCGACTAGATACGATGCTGGGAAAGGAAAGAGCTACACCTGAGAATCGGGTACTTCTCTATAAGTGATTTCTTGTGTAGAAACAGGGTGGCTTGTAAATCATTGTCGTTGCAAAATGCTCTGAAGAGACGTTCCATTTTGTGGTTAGATTTGATCTTATTGATGCATTTTAGTATACATTGCAAAATATGCGATAGTTATGATGAGATATGCTCGGAGACAAGATTCTCACGGTGAAGAATACAAGAATACAAAGTTTCAAAAACCATTGTGTTTCTATCAATGCAGATGCACATCTCTTCTGGTCTTGCTGCAACTTTCTTTATCATCTCAGCTGACATTATATTTCCGTCTGAAGCCTTAGGGGACTTTGTAGATAAATTGTATTATATAGTAAGTGTTACCATTCTACT